>PVJI01005829.1:0-92167 GCA_004026765.1 Micronycteris hirsuta | reverse complement strand
CATTTGCTGGCGTGAATATGCTAAGGTTCGCTTCCTGAAGCAGGTTCTTCTATCTGAATTTCTTCAGGCAGGAAAGGCATACATGACAAACTCATGAGTTTGTCAGGCTTTCATTGTTTTTAACTCAAATAATCTGCTCAAATAATCTGATAATCTGCATGTCGGGGAGACTCATGACCCCAGAGAAGCACCTCCAGACTCCGATAAAAGGGGCCTCGGCATTTTATAGGGCCCGACATTTATATGGGACTTCCCTTGCATTTTTGTCCCCAAATATTATCTTTCTTTTCCTGAAAACATTAGTGATTGACGTGCACTTAAATGTAATTTCAGCATTCTTGGTACTGGTCATTTATCTGAGAGTCTTCTTTAGAACCAGTGACGTGTACAGTAATACCATCACCACCCACTCCTCCAAAAAGAAAAATCTGGCTCTTCATTAAATTAATGAGGCCTGGTGAAATAATTTGTTTGATTTCAGTCCTGTCCTTTGTGAAATTGATCTCAGGCACATTTTAATGTGTCTATAAACCTCTTTCCCCTACGATTCTGAGTATGGGTTTTAGTATAATAAGTGATATTTGTATGAAAAGTTTCCAGAACTGGGAGAAATAAATGTCTGTTGTTTTTAAGCCACCTGATCTATGGTAGTTTGTTACAGCAGCTGGGACAGACTTAGACACAAGTGCAAAGCAAAGTGGATCACCTCCATACACACATACATAGGGGTTCTGAACATCCACCCCAAGTTATGCCTCAGTGGTGTGTGGCTTATTGTGAGCTAAAGACAATTGAGAACCTGTGAACCCAAGAGGAACTTCTCTCCCTCACTTAACTATTTATTGATAGATGAATTTAGGTTAGGAACCTTACACATGGTAAGAGTTATCACCAGAAATGTGATTCTTTTTACCTGTCCACATGATCAGACAAAATAACAATTACTGAACATGTGCTCCCTCTCAGTTGCCCTCTGAAGCCCCAAGATGCCTTGCCTCATACCTGGGTCAGAATGTCATATGAACGTCAGTTTCCCTTTTTGTCTCAAAAATTCTCAAGCATGTGGGGTCTCTGACTGCCTCCGACATGTGGGGTTCCCACAACACCCCCTGACACCACACCCGCTCTATCTTGCCTTTGTTGTTGTATTCTTATCTGGGAAAATAAAAGAGCTATTAATATTATGTTGACCCTTAAATAGTTTCTTTCTTTGTTTTGAGATAACTAAAAAGCTACTCAAGAGCAATCAACTCTCACCCTGACTGGTGTAGCTCAGTGGATTGAGTACAGGCTGCAAACCAAAGGATTGCCGGTTCGATTTCCAGTCAGGGCACATGCCTGGGTTGCAGGCCAGGTCCTTGGTGGGGGTCATGTGAGAGACAACCACACATTGACTTTTCTCTCCCTCTTTTTCTCCCTCCCTTCCCCTCTCTCTAAAAACAAATAAATGAATACTTAAAAAAAAAAAAAAAAAAAAGAACCATCAGATTGACATTCCCTGGTAGTTTAGTGAGAAGGGATTTCCCCATTTCCCAGGGCACCGCAGCTGGGGAGTGGGAGGGTAGGGGTGGCTGCACAATGAAGATGGGGACATGGCAGAGGGTGGGGCCTCCAACAATGACTTCAGATAGTATTACTTGATACCACCCACTTTTCTACTATCCTTATTGTAATGCTATTTTAGGAAAGAGCATCTTTTATGGCCACATGGTAATATTGAATCAGTGTAATTAACAGCCTTAGCAGTAAACTGCCTCAAAATTGCTTTTTTGATTTTGCTCTAATCATTTTCAAAAATATTTCATGACCTATAATCCATAGAGCTTTACCACTGCAATGCTCTACCTGAGGGAAACATGTTAGATGATCAAACATTTTTGGAAAGTTTAGTGTCCTCACTCTCAGTAACCCCCTCACTGTCCCCATCTGTAGGAGACACTACACCTCCTCCCCAGAGATTTCATTGATCTCATTAACAGGGAATATTAGCACACGAAAGGCTCCGATAACTGCTCTTCATTCTTTTTCTTTTGTTTTAAACTAGTTTGTGTTCAATTCAACTCAGCATTTCTCCAACTTTCAAACCTATCGTGGCAACTTTTTCTATTTCTTTTCCAGAAGCATCTGTTAGTATTCCAAGATAAGATCTTTCCCTCAAGACCAAGTTTGGGAAACTCTGTTTTTTGTTTTTGTTTTTAATTGTGTAACCACAGTTGTTCAGACTACACATAGAAAGTGCTTACAATCAGACTTGAGCAATTAATTAGCAGTTATTCATGGTGCTGTGGGCCAAGGGAGTCAAATGCACTGAGTTCTGTGGCTGTCCACCACTCTGGGACTTTGGAGGGAGGTAAACGCTTTGACTTTCATGAGTATCAGCTTCCCTGATGCTAGTACTGCTGTTGCACCGTTGTTCTAAAGACCAGATCCAAGCACCCATGCAGCGTATTACGTACCCAGTGCACAGCTTCGTACAGAGAACTCCTACATTTTACAAATAAACAGTTAAAAATTAACAAAAAAACTGAATTTTTCCCATCCAAGTTTTTATAAATTCCAAGGAAATGATCTATGTTACTCATCTTGGGTTTGCGGGTACCTGTGATCTCCATGACTACCAAAAAACAATTTTACATGAGTCTAATTGCAAAGCAGACCAATTTTTGGAGCAAATGTCCTTGAAAATGTCTCTTTAATTTCCATTTAATTTGAACAGATGCGTTTACAGTCCTTATTCGTGCAAAACTTTCATTGACATCACTTAGTTCCAAACTAAATTAGGTAATGTCAACGATAAAAGCAGGATCGCTGAACAGACGCAAGAATACTGTGTGCATGTTGTTCCTACACATTTTAAAAAGCTGGGAGAGGAGGAGTCGTGGAGGAACAAAAATACAATCAAAATGTTGAAAGGCAAGACCTTAAATGAAAGCGTGAATGAAAAAAGTGGACCTTTCAGCCTTGTGATGGATAGTCTGAGACAGGATTTATAGAAAAGAGTAATACATTCCATCTTGACTTGAACATACCTCTAGGTAACAGTATTCATTCAATGTGCAACTGGTGAATGCTTAGTTTGAGCCAAGTTCGGTTCTAGGCAGGCTTGTAAATAAAATAATGAACAAGACCACCAGAATCTACTCTAAATTCTTAGAGCTTATGTTTTATAGTTTGGAAAGGAGGAGGAAGGAGGGTCAGGAACTGAACAAAAACTGGGGGCGTATATGCAAGCAAGAAAATTTTAAATAAGTTAAAACTTCTGATGAATACAAAACTGATTAACATGCTAGGGAGAGAGTTTAGGGGTGGTCCCAGAAGGCCCCTCTAAAGGGGTGTTTTTCTGTGATTACATCTCTCCTTGTAGTTTTTGCTTTTTGTTATGTGGGGGTTACTACATTATCTGTGTATTCCTAATATAACATAGTGCCTGATACATTGTGATGATGAATAATGGATAAAGAATTTAATATGAGAAAATAATTTAAACTTCAGCAGAAGTTGAGTCATTATTAAACATATCCCAACCCTGAAGTATTAAATCCCTAAATGGTATTGTAACTTAAAAGTTCTGGATTTCCCCTGTGTCTTAGTCTGCTTTGGCCGCCACAGTAAAATACCACAGACTGGGTGACTTATTCAATTGAGATTTATGAGTTCTGAAAACTGAAAGCTGAAGATCAGGGCGCCAGCGTGGTCGTGTCCTGGTGAGCGCTCTCCTCCTGGCTTGGTTTTCCCCTGTGTGTTCACCAGGCATGCATGATGGAGAGAGAAGGAAAAGGAGATACAGAGACAGAGGAGAGATTGGTGAGGGGACATCCCTTTTTCTTTTTCTTCCTCTTATAAGGCCATTAAACCCATCATGAGGGCCTTACCCTTGTGACCCTAATCTAACCCTGAGGACTTGCTAAAGATGTCACCTCTCAATAAAATCACATTGGGGAGTAGGCATTCCACATATGAATTGGGGGGACACAAACATTCAATTCATAGCACTTTGGTTTCAGCAACTTTAAAAAAAAGGGTGTGTTTACTGACTCCTTCAATGGTTATCACTCGGCTAGGTGATAGAAATACAACCATTGATATAGTCCCTGTTCTGAAGCCTTAGGTTGAATGGTGGAAGCCATTTTGCACAAATTAGAATGGCAAATTTGTGCCATCTGTGATGGGCATTAAAAAAAAGTTCTTATATTCAGCCTCTAAGATGGACCTTGCTAATCTCAGCCTCCTGGTATTCACACTTTTGTCTATCACATTGCACTGGTCTTTGGGGCCAATAGCATACAGCAGAATTGATGGTTTGCCATGTCCAAGGTTCAGTTGTAAAGCACTGTGGGCCCCATCCTGGGCTCTGTCCCTTTTGGATTATGTGCACTAAGAAGCCATACCTTCAGCCCGGCTGGTGTGGCTCAGTGGATTGAGCGCGGGCTGGGAACCAGGCGGTCCCGGTTCGATTCCCAGTCGGGGCATATCTTAAAAAAAAAAAAAAAAAAAAAAAAGAACCCATGCCTTCAGTTGCCCTGTGGAGAAATGGTAAAAAACAGAGCAGCGTAACCTATGGTTGCAAGGAACAGAGAGAGCCAACCACCACACTAAAACCTCAAGAAAGACCCTGAGCTAGAAACACCCAAGTTGCTCCTAGGTTCTCCACTGACAGAAACTGTGAGATAATAGATGTGGAATGATTTAAGCTATTCCATCAGGTTGTTCACGGCAGATAGTTTGAGAAACAATGATCTAGAGTATTCTTGATCGGTGGTAGGATATTGAAGGCTTAATTAAGAATTGACAAGCTCTTATTAAGTATGGCTCTATGTGGTGGAAAATAAGAAGTGTAGTTAAGGCATTGATAACAAAATAGATGGGCTATTGATGCCTCTTCCTGCTGTAAGATTGCATTACCCTGAATCTAAGCACTGATGTCTCCTATTACATCATGAGTGATTCAAATAACAAGCTATTTATAATGAATGTCATGGCCTTTTTCTCTATTTTAACTGATAATGCTTATTATTTTAAGAATTCTGAGTAGATTTCAGTAGGAATGTGTGTGAGAATATGTGTGCATCTATATATAGGAAAGAGTATCTTTGTTTTAACTCTAAATGCAAAGATTATTTTAGGTCTCCTCTATACACATACCTGAAGCAATGGTGTTCTGCCTTTCTTTATTGACTCAGATGATGTCAGGTGTGTCAGATATAAAGTTTTCCTAACAAAGGTAAGACTCATTCATAAATAGCTTATTTTCTAGGAGGACATGTGGTCCCAAATATAGTTGACAAACCAATGAGCATTAATATTGTTATTAATTTTAACATTTGACTTATTTATTTTTAGAGAGAAGGGAAGGGAGAGAGAAAGAAAAGGAGAGAAACATCGATTGATTGCCTCTTGCACGCCCCCAATGGGGGACCTGGCCCCAACCCAGGCTTGTGCCCTGACTAGGAATCCAACTGGGGACCTTCCTGTTTGTGGGATGATGCCCAATCCACTGAGCAAACCAGCCACGGCTGAGCATTGATATTATTCAACACAATAGAAACAGAGCAATTTCAATTTACAATATAAAAGTGAGCATAGAATGAAAACCTGAGTTTTATTTAGGATGTGTCGTACAGATGCAAAGATTTGTAGCTTTCTTTGATGTGCTTACATGAAATGACTGTAGGCAAATGGTTATTTTTAAACTTGAGAAGAAATTCAGGACAAAAGGAACATTTTAAATATAAAAGGGAACGCAGGAAGATCACAAGGAAGTGAAATCACTATCACAAAATTCAAAGACATATTGTTCTTCAAATACCAAGAAACTGACTTAAGTACCATTAGTGACCCTCATTCAGGGAAGACTCTCTCGCTTTTAAGGAAGTGATGGATGTGAGGCCATTTTTTACCCCCTTTTCAGAAACTGCTTCATTTTGGACCACCTCTGTTTTACTTCCTTGAGACTAATTTATCTGTTGGACATTCTCATAAAATGCTATTTTCTCTCTCCTTCAAGTACTATGCTGGACATGTTTTTAGCTTTATGTATTTATTTATTTTTCTATTTTATTTTTATTAAATTTATTGGGGTGACATTGATCAATAAGATTATATAGGTTTCAAGTGGTGTAGATTGTCTATTACACATGATTTGTGTATTGCATTGTGTGCCCAACAGCCAAATTCAAATCGTCTTCCATCACTATATATTTGGCCCACTTTCCCCTGGTGACTTTTTGAACTCAGTAAGGAAATATTAATATGCAAGAAAAGTTGGCTGGTTTTGTCAGGCATCAAGTCAGCTGACCACCAGTGACCAGGAAGAGGAGTCTTCTGCACCAGTCCCCTGCCTGAGCACGGTAAGTGTTGGCAACCAGGAACTGAGTCCCACCTAGTCGGGAAGATAAAAATCATTTTAATCATGATCAGGAAGTCAAGCTGATTGTTTCTTGGTGTTAAGGACTGTTCTAAAAGTCATCCAGAAGGTCATAGGGACAAATTTATGGCACGAGGCCAATGAAGACTGACTTGGAAAGGAGAGATCTATTGTCACATGTTAGAGGAAAGCTCTAGGGGACAGGAAAGTTGACGTTTATGGACTACCAATTCTACATTAGCACGTTTCTGCTCCATACCACTTTGAAAACATAGATTTCATTTCCATTATACAGATGTAGAAACTGAGACTCATGGAGATGAAGTAACTGGGCCCGTGTTGGAGCCCGCATTCAAATCCATGACTATGTAATGCCAAATCCTCTTTCAACTAAACTATTTTATTTTTCCTATGAGTAAGTTCAACACGACCATTGATTATCAATAAGAAAATCAGGGAATTTATTTCATAAGAAATTTCAAGGGCATCTACTACAAACCCTTTAATAAATTTTTAAAAAGGACATATTGGTAGTAGCTATGATTCTGGATTATATACTTCAAATACTTTGCTCTTAGTTACATAAATATCACATCCTTAGAAATCATAAAGTATTTTTCTGTGTCAAAAAAATAGAAACAAATGTACATATATGAGAAATATATTTAGCTCTGTGCAGCTTTTAATTGTGTTTTTGACAAATTTAAGAGCAAACTTTTACCTCAAAGCCATCTGTACTTGAGTAATCAGCCCTTCTCAGTTGTCCAGTAAAATTTTTGTTTTCTGAACAGTCATTGCCTACAGCATTACTCAGTCAATATCAAAATTTGTTTGTATTTGTAGAGGAAGGCAGTTCAGAGGTATTCTATCAGTTCACTGATTCCCTCATCCTACAACAAGCTTTGAACAGTTTCAATAAGCCAGTGGCTAAGTGAACATTGTTAATGAAGGTTCTAAAGAGTTTATCCAATGAAGGACTATAATAAACATTGAGACAGAATATAGAGCTATGGAAATATGCCAGCTTACAGAGCCTACAAGAAGGAGTTCCCTCAGTTCTACTTTAGGGTTCAGAACTAGGGAAAACAAACTGTTTCCAGGAAGACACCCCTCCAGAGGAGCTACTTTGGGAAGTCATCCTGAAAATAATATTCCTCCCAATGTCTGATACACTCGAACAGTTAATTTTATTGTTAGTGATTTATATTATTCGAAATCAAGTTGTGTTCCAGGACAATAAAATTTTATTTCTAAAATGTACTTTTAGAATCCTTTCTTGCCTTGGGCACTAATGTGTCTTTTACTTTTAAGGGAAGGGCAGCAACCACACCTCCTACTGCAATCTAGAAAACTATAAGAATAGAGAATGGTGAACTCCGCTGATGTTTTACCGTTTATTTTAAAGTTACCAATGACATGTCTTCAAATATAAAATAAATGCAAGGTCTTCTTTCTAAGGGAAAGTAAGTGATTTAAGTTTTGTTCCTTGAAAATATCTGCAGTTCTTACATAACTAACTTCAATTTTAACTACTAATTTGTTTATCCTTTTAATGGATTAAAAAATATGACTGTGATACCTGCATGTTGTAACACATCATTCCAAGTACTATAAGAAAAATATAATTATCTCTTACTCCGCATCTGCAATCAGATCTACTAAGAGAACATTTGATTAATAATTAAAAATGGATATATAACATTTTTATGATAAAAATTAATATTTACAGGTAAACAGTATTTATAAAAAGAAAAAAAATTATAGGTGTATATTATACATCTTCAGTGGGGGTAAGATTGCTCCAAGTATTGGAAACTGGTTCTCAGAAGGACAGATGTCAGATATTACAATGATTTGTGGCCCTCCAAACAATTACAGGATATAAACAGACATATATTATATCTGTGGCATTAAAATTTCCTGGAAGGAGGGTATTTCTGAATAAAATGGGTCCAGAAAGTCTCCTTAGGGGCAATAATGAGACATTACTGAGAAACACTGATATATATGTACCTGTACAGGTATCTGTATATGCGTATGTACACATGCACCCTTACTTAACTATTTCTTGTTTTGAACAAGAACAGGGCATACGATACTCTATTCTGTCTCTTGCATTCTTCATTTAATATGCTATATCCTGTGTCAGTCAGGGCGACACGAGCAAGTGCTTGCAGGGCTCAGGTGGGTGCCCTAAACAAGAAGAACAGGGATTGGGGAAGAGCGTAGACCGCGGCAATATCGAGAGCCCTCCCTCCTTCACAGGAGGCGGCAGTACTCCGCTTCGGGTGACAGTTGCCATGTGGGAATCTGGGCCCAGTGTCATCATATTCTCTGATTTCACAAGCGACACTGGAAATCTGTATTTTAAATGTCGACTATGGATTCCTCATAGGGTCAACATTATGTGGATCCCACAGAACATGGAGGCACTAAGAAAATTTATAGGCCCCTTTTTGGACTTTTGGTAGAATTTCAACCCAGGATTTCTCAAAAAAGAGTCAGAACCCAACTACAATATTCACTGTAACAGAATTTCCATGTGACGTGCTTTCTGGGTCCTCGCTCAGTGGATCCATCCAGGAACCTGAATTTTTAACAAGGAGTTTCTTATGCAATCTCAAGTTTGTAAACTAAGGACAACCTACTTTTTAATAGCTGTGTTATCATAATTAAATTCCAAAGTATAAACCATCAGATATTGTTAAAACCATTCCTTTATTGGTGAGTATTGTAGCTGTTTTCAAAATTTTCTTTCTGTAAATAGTACTCACTTAATTAATGTCCTGATGCACATTGCTTTTATTTTTATAGGATGGATTTCCCAAATTAGGATCATTGGGTCAAATTTTAGATACTGTACATTGTAGGGTCTATTAGATATTGTAAACTTACTGGAAAAAGTTGCAGAAAGTCCTAATCTAGCTAACCAGCAGAATAACGTGTAAGTGCTGGGCATTAAAAAATGTTTTTCCAACTTGATAGGATTAAAATGGTCTTTATTTATTTATTTTTTTAATGTGTATTGTCTTGACTTCTAGTAGTTCAGAATTTTTTTTATGACCTGTTTGCATTTCCTCTACTTGGGGAGTGTGTGGATGTCCCCCAGCTGACAATGGCAGGGTTGAGAGAGGAAGCAGACACCTAACCTACACTGTTGTCAGTTTCCTTGTTACCAGTACCTGCGCCCTAAACTCCACCTTCCTCTCAAATCCCTGCTTCACTTCCTTCAGGGAACCCATTAAAACCATTAATTATTGTCTTTTTTAAAAGATTTTACTTATTTATTTTTAGAGAGAGGGGAAGGGAGGGAGACAGAGGGAGAGAAACAGCAATGTGTGGTTGCCTCTCATATGGCCCCCACTGGAGACCTGGCCTGCAACCCAGGCATGTGCCCTGACTGGGAATCGAACCGGGACCCTCTGGTTCCCAGCCCGAGCTCAATCCACTGAGCTACGCCAGCCAGGCTAGTTTTTTTTTTCCTTTTTTGCTTCTTTTAGAAATATGCTTTAACAGCATGCATTTTCAATATAATGCTATAATAAATTAACTGCAGAAAAGCCCCTAATGAACATTATCTTACTTTATTAAATAACAGCAAAGGAATTATAAAGATTTAAATAGCTTTACATGCAGGTTAAAAACTTTCCAAACCTAGAAATGGATTTTTTTGGGGGGGAGGGGTGGCTTTCTCTCAAGAGCTCTTATTTCAAAGCCCAAATGGGATTTCAAAATACAAGTAAATAAATGTCAAAGCCTCTTGGCCTCCACTCTGCCATTCTATGCCTGAAATCCTGCCAAAATGAAAGTTTCCATTCAAGAAGGACTGGCATTTGCTAAGCTGATTTTTTAAAGACTCACTTTCAATAGTAGTGGAAACTTTGTGAAACTTTTGACGTCCCTCTGTGTGGATAGAACGGCTTCCTCTGTAGACATTTTTCACAATGTCAACATTTTCTAAAAAAATAATTTTCAGCCCATCCAATGTCTTCAGCCACTAGGTCTATTGGTTTTTCTCAGTGCAAGCATAGAAGATAAACAGCGACCAAACTACCAGCCAGTCTCTCATTAAGTGCCACGCCACAAAAAGGACAGAGAACAGACAAAAGGTGGGGGAGAGAGAGAGGCATGATCCAAGTTTCCTTGCTGGAGGGGTACATTTATCTCCAAACTTAATGCTATTTTAACACAATTGTGCCGTAGAGACTGGCTGTCTGCTTACTCATATAGCACCATTGTCCGTTACTGTTAAGATGAAATGGTTAAAGACTGAGTTCATTTAAACGTAAAGGATCCAAAGGGGAATAAGGAGCCCCTGCAATAGGTAGTAAAACCAGAGGATTAGTGGGCCTCTGCTGCTTGGCCAGTCCACCGCTGGTGGGGAGGAGTGCTCTGAGGGGACTCTGTGTGAGTGTGGATTTGGGAAATGAAAACTGAAACGGTCAGCCAGCGAACCTGCACTATTTCTAAAAGAAACTTTGAAAAGTTAACAAGGACCTGTGGGATTAATCAAAGGTAGAAATGAAAATTACAGAACGTTAAGTGGGAAAAATAGAAAATCATCTACAATGGAACTGTTTGCACTTCCAAAAGCAATGACGTGAAGCATGAAGCAAAAGTTACTAGTTTGTCCTTAGGGCTTTCTCCCCACTTTCCTTAATTCTCTTCTGTTCCTCTCTTGCAGCTTTTCACGTATGCAGTGCACCCTGGAATTATCCCCCTGAGAGCCTTTCTTTAATTTCTAGCCGCCCGACCCCCAAATTGTTGCTCCCAGACGTAAGGCTCCTTTTTCTCATCTTCTAGTATTCTGGGACAGGACATACAGAAGGCTGCAAGACAGAAAAAAGTTTTATGGTTTGGGAAACTTGGGCCTTTTTTGTGTCATTTCCCCTGCCCCGCCACGCCCCCAAACACGTGACCAAGAGAGGACGGAATTTTGTGAATGGAACTGGAAGGTGGCTCCAGGGGCGGAAGAGCCTCCGCCCCTTTCCCTAAAGCCGCCAATCTCCTAGCGGAGCGCTGCAGGGTCAGCAATAAACAACAATGGCTGGGAACAAATGGTCTGTTATTGGCTGCGGACGAGAACCTTACGGGGTGGGGAAGGGGGGCGGAGTAGGGTGGGCGGCTAAGCTGAAGCTCCGCCTCTTCCTGGTTACCCTGGATACCTGTCAGGCTCCAGCCCCTGAGAAGGTCTTTGGAAACTGTTGCTCAGATTACAGAGGCTGAGTTATCCCCGGAGTGCTGGGCGGCGGGACACCCTGGCTATTGGCTCTCCGCCTGATTGCACCCTCCGAAAGTACCCGAAAGCCTCACTACCGCAGCCCCGAGGCCCCGGCTGCGCCCGGAAGCCCTCCCTGGCTGAGGTTAAAGTGCAGTTCCCGCTCAAAGTGCTTGTAGGTACGCATTAGCACCGGCTACTCTGATTTACCAATTTCAGGGAATGCACGGTGTGAGTGTGCCCTCGCTCTCCGTAGTTATTGGGTGTTTGTCCAGCAATAAGTTTTCCTAAAATTTACGTAAAACTTTTTTTTTTTTTAATACATCTTCCTTCTTCTGGTTCCTGTGGAGTCTTGCTCACACTCCATTTTAATGTGTCTCCATACCCTTCCATTTCAGGCAGGAAGGTTTCAGATAGAAATTGAGAACTGAGGCATGTTTCCCAATGGGCCGAACAGCTGCCGGAAACATCTTTTGGTCTAGCTCTGGTCGTTACCAGGACCGTAAGTGATTTCAGCACTATTGAGCTCCTGGTCCCCATCCCCGCGGCCTCCAGTGCCCTGCTGGGCTGCGGCTTCTTAAATTCTACAGCTCCAAGCCCCACAGGAGGGTGAGGGCAAGTGGTTTCAGAGTTGCAGCCCTCACTTTTTAACGTCAGTCATTGTCCTTGAAACCCGAGTCCCCTCACCGCTCGCCCCCCAACTCCGGGCAGTGGCTGCGTAAAAGCAGAAGAGGAAGTGAAAGCATAAAGTACAGTAAGTGACACCCTCCATCTCCGTGTATACATAACAAAAGCTCCGGAAATGTGCGGGTCCTTAGGATATCTGAGCCACCACGTCCCCTCCCTGCTCCGCCCCACCTCCGCGGAGGGCTGGAAGCACCTTATCTCAGTACACACTTTGGGGGGATTTGATTTTATGCTTTTCTTTACCTAGATTGCACCATAGTCCTCCTAGTGCTCCCTCCCAACACAATCCCTCCTAACATGCAATTCCTCCTCTTTCCCCCGGTGCTTTCCCACGGATTCTTTATTTTACTGTCCCATGAATGATTTGGATCTTGTATTACTTGAGGAAGGCCATTAAAAACTATTTTGATAAACCATAATTATTATTGGTGTGTGTTAAAAAAAAAAAAAAAAACCGGCGAAAGAACTTGGGCCAAAAACTTAGTGGGAGCGAAGCTATGGTTAGGTGGGCTCCTTATCAGGTTAAAAGTGGGAGGTGGGGGTGGGGGGAGGCTGGCGTTCTTGAGCGAGGGGAGGAGGCAGGCGAGTGAGGAGGCACGGGCTTAGCAGATCGCCCCTCAGAGTATATACCTTAACCGAACAAAAATGCTTTAGGAAATCAGCCCAAGAATGGACCAAAGACACTAATAAGGAGAACTGGCGACTCGGTACACATGGATGGATTCAGTGTCCCCGGGCACCTTAACAATAAGCAGGGGATTAGGAAGGCAGTTGGTTTCCTCTGTGGCATTTCCAAGCTTTGGACCATGCGCCAACCCGCCGAGCACCACCAGCCTGGGCAGAGGGGCGCGGGAGATCCTGGAGAAGGGGCAGCAAGCTGCCTGATTGACAGCCCGAAATCTGATCTTGTGAAAGAGAAGCGGAGCCAATGGGAGGCAGCGATCCATCAGTTTGGATTGGAGGCCCCTGGAGGAGAAGTAGAGGAAAAACCACCGAATTGAGCTCTGTCAGAGGCGCTTTCGGCTTCCAAGGGGGAAGTGCTGGGCAATAATTAATGTTTTTATTAAATTTGGAGGGAATTTTTTGCAGCAGTTCGCCTAACGTGGCCTTCAGGTGGGTCTTTACGACAACTTTTTATGTCTCTCCAGATAATTGCATGGTTGTGGGTTGCAAAAACTATCCTTATGAAAGAGGTGTCTCCGTCTCTAGTCCCGTTAGGTGCAAAGCAAGTCTCGTTGATCGCCATTGCTAGTTTAGCACACGTTTGCGAATCAGAGCTGCCCGGGATACACCGACCTCGCAGGGAAACATCGAGAGTGTAAATAAATACATAGCCTCTAGTTCGGATTTTTGCTACTGCCGAAAATATGTAAATTGTGAACTCTCTGGGCTTTCTTTGGATCCAGGTGAACGAGGCGGTGTACGGAGGGTTATTTTTGTGAATGGGACAGTCGGTGGGTAATTAGCTATGCAAATTAAGAGCTTCATTCATGATTTTTTTTTTTTTTTTTTAGCCTAAAAGCCATCTTGTTCCCCCTCTAGGCTGATAGAAGTCCAGATCCCGAGGAAATCTCCAGCTAAATGCTCAAAATATAAAACACTGAGCTGAGATTTGCGAAGAACATCAGAATGGATGGATTTTATGACCAGCAAGTGCCTTACATGGTCACCAATGTGAGTGATCAGTTCGAGAGTTGCTGTTTATAAACTTGACTGGAGGGGGGGCGGTGGATAAGGGAGGAGGTAAGGGGGTTGGGATTGCAGATACTTTATCTGCTTTGTTGCCACTGTAGGGCGACTCTGCTTCTAGAAGCCCAGTCTTCAAAATGAGCTTACCTTTCAGTGATTTGGATAAGGCACAGTTTTGTTTTTAAGACCCCTTTTTGTGATTAAAGGGCCCAAGATGAGTGGAAGAGGAGATGGAGGGCAGCAGCAGCTGCTGCACTTAAAGTTTTTGGCTGGGTTTGTCTGCCACATTGAAAAGAATGAAGTTGAGACAAATGCTGACACTTTTTGTTTACTTGGGGTGTTTTTGTCCCCCCCCCCATTTTCTCTTATATGATTCATTTTACCACCTTCTCTGCTTTTTTATTTTTTCGAGTGGGGAGTATCAGAATAAAATTCATTGTATTTTAATCTAGCTTTGATCCAGCCTAAAATCGACTTTAAGTGTAATTGCTTAATGTTGTTTTGATGCTGAGATACCATGAATATATGACTAAGAAATAGTATGCTAGGATCGGCGCTGGGAAGCAACACTTCCTGGCTGTTGAATTCTCAGCATAAGCTTTCACTGTGAAATGAATGCAAAAAGTGAATATTAGAACTGATAGTATGGACTTTAATTTTTCTATTTAGAGAGAGGATCCTGTAGATGTGTGCATGCATGTATTTTTTTATGTGTGACTTTTGAGGTTTACATTCTTTTAAAGGATTTTATCTTTCCCTTTGTAGAATCAGCGTGGGAGAAATTGTAACGAGAGACCAACAAATGTCAGGAAAAGAAAATTCATTAACAGAGATCTGGCTCATGATTCAGAAGGTGAGGTTTGATTTTGGCCTGAATCCCCCTCTTTATCTATATTCCCCACTCTCATAAAGAACAGGAACACTTCAATCTTAGCTTAAAAATCATAAACATTCAAATGACTGTATTTAACTAAGACTTTTGCTTGGAACAATGAACGTAATGTGACAGTTTGCACTGGAGGATATTTTATGGTCCTGTCACAAACTAATGAAAGAAGGAAGTACAAAGTTAACAGTGGCACCCTTCTTTTCTGTTTAATACCCTTGTCCATATGGCATGTAGCTAATCCCATACACTAAGGTAACGATTTTAAAATATCCAACACAGTGGGGCAAATTAAGCAACTATGTATACTTCTAAAACAATGTAAATGATTATTTAATTTCCCATCCCCTTTACACAAAAACCATATACAGTTATCAAACTTTTCATGGATGATTTTGATGACTCCATGGTGAGGCCATAATATTGTTTTATAGGTCTTAAAGTGTTCACTGAATTCTAATTAAGGCCTAATTAATAATTTTAATACTTATTTGGAAAATTAGGTTACACCTTCTTTTTTATGAACTGTTGGTTGGAAGTCAATACATTATAAATTATTCCAGCCATATGGAAGCATTAATAATAAACTTAAGATACTTAGATTTAATTATCGAAGTTCAGTTGGTCATTTAGATGAGGTATATTAAATTCTGAAACTTCCTCAAATCCTCATAATTATGGAACACCTCTCTTCCTCCCCACTATGACAGAATACAAATATTTGGCCTTGGTAATTAACAGGTGCCAGAGAAGTATCTATCTTTGATTTTTATAAACCTATTAATGTAGAAATTTTCCTCTAAAAACTTGTATTTAAAAGTTGTTTCTTTTATCTTTGCGGCATTGAACCTAAAATATAGATTACTTTGAAAATTATACCATTTGTCGTTATATCTTTTATGTAAAATTCAGAAGATATGAATGAGCTATTTTTCAGTCTTTCAAATCTTTTTCCCACTAGTTTACAAGAGTCAAATATATTTAAAAAAGGTTTCTCTGGACATAGCTTTACCTAAGCTTTTTTTGAATACCAGAGCATGTGTGTTATTTGGTGTCCCCGAGCTTATTTTTTAAGCTAAAAAGAGGGAGAAAGAGACATGATGTTATTATTTAGTTTACTGAAAGAATTTCTTAAAAAAGTATTGCTTAATAACCATCAAAATAAGCAAGACTGTTGAAATATATGTTATGAATTCTGCTTTCTTTTTATATTGATCGCCTCCCCAAATAAAATTGATATATGACAAATCTTATGACAAACATTTTCATTTAGTGAAACCCAAAGGTTTGCAAATGTTTTCTTTATTTCTTTGACTTGTTTTTTAGAACTCTTTCAAGATCTAAGTCAGTTACAGGAAACATGGCTTGCAGAAGGTAAGGCAAAAAAGAAAAAAAAGCTTTAAAAGGAGGGGAAAAGCAACTCTAGAAGGGGGAGGAAAAGTCCTGAACTTGCTGTCTTAATGTTCAGCCCAATTAATTGAGCTCTAAAAGAGCCACCTCATGTGTCATGCATACATTAGAGCCTCTGATGAGTTTGTCTTTGGGGAATCTGGGGCTGCACTACCCAGTGTCATCACAAATTACCAGGAGAAATTGCTTCCAGCTCACAATCACATCTGCTTTTGGCAAGAACTAATGCACCAAGACTTCAAGTTCTAAGCCTCTGCTCAGATTTTAATTGCAATTGATCAGGTTTATATTATTGTACCTCGAGAGACCTCCTAGAGCCAGAACTCGGCTGGCTGCTTCCTTTCGAGCAGCGCATGTCATTATTTGGTGTTCTGGTGGAGGACTTTTCTGATGGCAGAAATTAGTTTCTCTGGGTTCATCAGGACGGGATGCTTCAAGATTTAAGTGCAAGTGTCTTCTTTCCACCTTGCTCACAACACAGAACGATAGGTGTGTATCCATTGCTTAGAAAATCTATGGCTTTAAAATAAATATTTGGGGGCTTTGAGGAATTTCTAAATGTTTTCTGTTTGTTACTGTTATGTGATGTTTGACATTGGCTTTTACTATGATGTTACTTTTATTAGGATTCTGTTAATATAGCAAGGAGACATTTAAAGCCATGCCTTTTATTTTTTATTGCTTTTTTATAAAAATTTGTGTTGCAATTTGATTGTGTAAACTTTATTTTAATAGGAACAATGAAATATTGCTTCAGTAGAGCTGTATACAACTTGAGAAATGTCTAATGTTGGGGGACTTCTGTTGGTGTTCACAATTTGAATTTTTTCTTTTGGATTTGTCCTAATAAATGTGAAATATTTATCTTATCCTATGATATGTTTGGTGGAAAACAAAGAAAATTATAGATACTTAAGCATTAAGTATAATTGTCTTTTTTTCTGCCTTTATATTATATGGGAAACATGCAGTTTTTGGAACAAATTTTTAAGACGGTTAAAAGAAGAGAGAGGTTCTCTTTAAATGGAAGCCAAGTGTTGCTGTTGCAAGTTGGGTCTGGCTGCTGTGTTTTATCAGTGGTCTTGCTTGCAGTTGATCAAGTTGCTGTTAGCATGTAAAATAAGTTTCTTTGTTTTGCTGATATTCTAGTTCTCCAAAGAGCTTTTGCAATCTTTTTAAAAATCTTTTAAGTGAATTGGCTTTCCTAGTACCCCTTCCAAAAGGGTGATTGTGTTTGTGTGTTAATGAAAGGTAAGTATTAATAAAAATTTCAGTTATATTTAAAGGTTATTTTGCTTGTCTCTGTTAATGAAACTTATTGCAGTAGATTACTTATTATTGCAACGTAAGCCATATATTTCAATGTAACTTTTTCAAAAAAACATTGCACAGAGGTTCTTGTATTAACTTTTTTCTGTTAGCTTGCAAAGTTGAAGGTTGCAAGACCATTACATGTATGAGGGAATTTATTTGCTTATCCAAAATAACTTAAAATATCAATTTTAATTGTTCTGGAAGATTGGTTTGTTGTTTAAGATGCTTAAGTCTAATTGATTCCAAGTCAGTGCACTTGCTGGCAGATTTTGAATGTGCATAGCAGCAACTCTGTTCCTGAAATTTTAAAATGTGGAATCTGTGAC
This sequence comes from Micronycteris hirsuta, assembly GCA_004026765.1. NCBI lineage: Eukaryota > Metazoa > Chordata > Mammalia > Chiroptera > Phyllostomidae > Micronycteris > Micronycteris hirsuta. Next base: position 74,273 of record PVJI01005829.1, on the reverse strand, counting down.
AGACTCTTAACATTTTATAATCGATTTCAGTACAGTTTTTTACTTTCAACTTCTTTTATTTCTTTGTCACTCGGATAAGTAATTTGAATAATTTATCTGAGTTTATCTTTTCAAACTGCACTGATTATTCTTAGTCATAGTTATTCACATGCCTGTAAATCAAATCTAAAGATTTGCTTGATATAAAATAAACATAGAAGATGACATATATTTGGAGGAACGTGGACTTTGACTTAGAAAAGAATTCATAAGGTTAAGAAGTTCAGAAATCAATAGTCGGACTGTGGTATGGAATACCAAGGTAGGCTACTGTTTATAAATTATGGATATCATTTCACTTCAGAATAATTTTTACATTTTTCAAAATAGTTTACATTAATTTATCCTATCTAATAGTGAGGCGAGGCTTTAAAAATTAAAAAAAAAAATTACTATCTGTCAGTAGACTGAATATTTATTTTCATTTTTAGCAATTATACATAATTATATTTGCTTTACCATTTTAATTAACTAACATCTTGAATAATAGTAACTATGAAGAGATCTCAACGTTACACTAGTTTATTTGTAGCTAGATTTGTCCATTTATGTCCCTCTGGGCACCGAGAAATTAAAACACTGCCAAATAGGCTGATATGAACAATTTACATATTTTTTTCATAATGCTTTGTAGCCAAGAAACTGACCATGGAATTTTAAAGCATCTTGACCCTTTTAAAAAAGATCATTGGCAATTAACCAAGTTTCTCCCCTAAGTTAGATTCCCACTGAGAAATTAAACAGGTCCAAAAATCTTACTGGACCTGGGAGTCAAGTTAGTTGTCGTGTGTCATATGAAAATCATGTTAAAAACATTATCAAAGTCCTTACTTGGGAGATATATATCCTAGCATGTTTGTTTTCCTATAAGAATTTTATAAATTAGACTCAAGTGCAACATATGGATTAGTCAGAGGTAAATTATTGTTGAGTAAGAAATGTGTTTTATGTCTAAGTGAAAGTGGGATAAGGCAGGATGGGTGGGGTTGGAACCAGTTTTTCAATTCACTAAAGTTATCTCTAAAAATAGAATTTCATTCTCTCAAAAAGTTTATTTCCACAGATCAAAAATATGCTTGTGAAGACTGTAACTTTACATTAGTATCACTTTCCAAGTGCTAACACTGCAGTTTAAATATTTTTAACATATATACCACAGTTTAAAATACGCACATTTCATTCTGAAATGAATGGAAGAGGTAGTGTTTTCAGTGACACAGTAGCAGATAAAAAAGAGAGTATACCTATTTCAAATTTCTCTCTACTTCATATTGTAACTGTAACTATGTACAATTCTTTATTGATTCTTTATCTTTTGAATTAGATTGCTACTGACAGAGGCAATTTCAATTATTTGATCCCACGAAATAATGAGTTCAAATATCAATCCTATCAACATCATAGTGATGTCTTATTCTTAACAACCTGTTTTAAGTAGTGCTTCAGTGAACGGTGCCCAAGAAATTCAGTTAGAACGGACCTTTATGTGTGTGTGGGGGAGGGGGGCAGAAAGAGAAGGATGTAAAACTGAGTTTTAAAAGGATTGCATTTTTGTGAAGTTTATTATTAAAGCTTACCTACCAATACAACTGAAAGAGAAATCTGAAATTTCATGCTTATGTAATGAAAATACATAGCAACTTTTGAATGTTATTTTTGCTGTTGGTCTAGATGTTCTTGAGATTCCCCTTTATCAGTAATATTAAGGAAAAATGTCAACAGTGATCTGATGCCATCAGGGTAAAATGATTTTCAGTGGTGTTATAAGTCAAGTTTCATGGTGCCACCATGCTTGAGTCAAAGCTTTATCTCCAAGAACAGCCTTTCTACACCAAAGGTCCTTACCTCATGCAAATAAGACTGTATTTTTCTTTTGTTTTATGTGACCTTTACAAGATAATCAAATCAACTTAAACGTAGAGATAGATATATCTACTTTTAAAAGTAGAGATTCACTTCACTTCAGTGATTGATACTGTTCATATTCAAAGTCATTTATAATGAAGTTTCTTAAATAACAGGTTATACATATGGTCATTCAATACTATTCAGCAGTCATAATGTACTCATTTTTGTTTTTCAAAAATTATACTGTAACTTTAAAAAAAAAAACATAAATTGGATGTACTCCTGAATTTTTCTGTTTTGTTTTCATGTGATGCAGTAAGAAATAAAAGCTTTAAAGATGACATTATTTTTATGTGGTTTACATAAAAAACGGAATTGAGAATTTAAGCGTTAAATTATAGAAGTGTATACTATTTCTTAGAATTGAGCAAAGAGTCTTTTTTCTTTGTAGTGGGGGCTACTACCCTTCTTTATTTTGTACCAGGGAATACTCTAAAATGAGAAAGAATCCTTTGTACTTGATTAAAGTATAGCAGGTAGAATAATGCATTACATTTCTAAATATTCATTGGACATATATAAATACCTTTTATCTAGGCTTTCCTTGCAAAATAGAAATTTTTTTTAAGAATAGAATTTGGATTTGCTGTAGCATAATATATATACAGATATATATAAGCTTTTCCAGAGGGCTGTAATAAATGTTTATGAAATAATGCTAAGCTTTCCTAATTCACTTATTGACAATGTATAATTTCTTAGAATTTATAATATAACTTTATTCCACTTGACCTGTGTGTAAATTTGTAATTAAAGTCATTATCATCATCATCAGACCTCAGTAGCACTGGAGAAAATATTTGACTAGAAACAACAGCTCTCACCTACCCTAAGTTTTTAAGTCACGACAGGTCAGTTTAGAGCTAGGAATTGAAGCTAGTTTGAGACTAAAGACAGCTAAAACTGTTTTCTTTCTTTTCAAACATATTTAGAATGTCTTTATCAAGAATTAAAGATGTTTCTGTCATTGGACAAGAGCCCCCTTTATCTGTTTAAATATGTTTATAATTATGCCTTAATTAACGCTTATACGTTGGTACAAGCATTCTAATGTTAAAATCAGATGTGGTATAAAGCACGCCTACAGGCCTATATTATTCCACGGCCTGAAGCTTCATTTTAGCATTAAACAGAACACTACTGTTCGAAGGTTGATTCTCGTTGTTTTACTTTTACTTAAAATTTAAACAGCTTCAGAGAAAGCTGTTTTTAACCCTTTGTTCAAAGTGAAAAGCTACAGAGTCCGCAGCAATCTGTTATAATCTCAGGATAGAGAAATTTGGAATAACAGGCAAGAAAAATAAGGCATTTTTAATGGTTTTCCTCTTTCCTTCCATCCTTTCATCTTTTTTCTTTGCCTCTTTCCTCCCTTTTTAGTTTTGTGCATTTAAGTTTCCGTGACAAGTTACCCGATGAAGTAGGATGGGTTAAATATAGTAAATCGGTGGATTTCATTTTATAAACTGGTCATTTCTTTAAATGTGTACCTTAACAGGTCTGAACTCTATTTGAGATAGAGCAATAACATTGTGTTTATATTTCAAGTTCAAGTTGACTTGCTTTAGCTCTCTGGAAGGGTGTGACATGCAAAGATTGTGGTTGGGCCACATGGCTCATGCTGGACTGTGTTTTTGTGAATGGAGGCAGGACTCCAGTTCTGCCCGCTTGTCTGGAGGAATTGCTGAGGAGATCAGCTGTCTCATTCACGGCAGAAAGAATGACTCATACATCTTCCGCCTTGTTTGGCTCCAGGTCATTGTTACAGTGGATAGAACTGGTTTTAATTAAATATTAACCCCTTTTATACTTGACCTTTGTTTCATTTGTAATTTTCCCCCTGTTCCCCCCCTCACTCTAAGAGAACATTCAAAGGCACCTCGAGTGTTTAAAATAAATAAATAAAAACAAAAAAGGTATGTTTTTCCTTGCCTGCAGCAACCTATTTAAATGCTCAACTTTTCTTAAGTAGTGATTATTATTTTATTTAAAGGCAAACTATTTAAAAATTGCCCCCCCCCCTTCTCAGGGAGCGTTAAGAAAGTATATTAAAATTAAAACATGAGAGTTAGTGATTCTGTGACATCGGGGTCATGATTACTATTTTCTTCAGTTTCTTTATCATGATATGTGTTGCTATGTAGTAAAAAAGAGAGAGAGACCAACTTTGGATAATAATCTCCGTAAAGCAAATAGCTGAGAGTGCAGATTCTCTCCTTTTAAAGCCGAAGTCCTGAGACTTGATGGCAATTTGTCTATTAATGTGCAATGATCTGATAGAGCTGTTCCAGCTATTACCAATAAAATCTACATGCTTAATATTCTTGAAAGCCTTTTATTGGTCTTTTGGTATATACTTCCCCCCTTCTCCTTTCTTACTCTTCCCCTTCCTCTTTAATGACTGAGTGTGGGGAAGCATTTTCATTCTTCAAAGGGAGATTATTCCAAGCATAGTTTGTAATACATAGTTGTTGGGTAAAAATTTTTTTTGAGGTTGGCCTGTATTGTTAATTTTCCTCTTTGGAGTTCGTATGACTTGTCACAAATTTTTAGGCAGCTATAGTTTGCTGCTTCACCAAATTCCTGTGAATTGAGAGGAAAAACGGAAATGTAAGCTACGAGTGTGGCAATACTTTGTCATTTTTTCCTTGTCCAGATCCAACTTGTGTTTTTTGTTAACTGCTTTCCTTTTCCTCTTAACTTTAAAGGAGAGGTAGACTTAAGCCTTTGTCTATTTAAGTAGCATGCTGCTTCATTTGGTCTATTCAGTTTCTGAAGATTAGCTTCTGTGAAAAATGTGAGTCATATGTTTTTTGTTAAAATTTTGTAATATGTTCAAGCATAAGTGTGAAGTATTTATTCAGTATGTTAAAGAGTTAGAACAGGAATAGCAATTTTCCTTCTTTTTACAAATTGCTAGTAGGCAGCTATTTTCTGTATATTTGTGAGGTATAACTTTCTAGCTTCTTCTGCTCTTAAAGTTTTTATTTGCATTCATATCCCAACACAGGCCACACAGCCATCAGAAAATTATATGCTTTTCCTGAAGTGATACATGTCGTGGAGTTGCGACTCTGTCTTATAGTAAGGAAAAAAAAAAAGTCTGGCCGTTAGGACATTCATACTAGCATATTTAGTTACAAATACACTTTTGTTACTCAGCAGCTATTTTTAACTATTCCTGTAAAGAGATATTACATTTTTATTAGGTTCTTGTAAATGTTGGCTTTTTAAAAGCATAATGATTGCTATGGCTGATAATTTTTGCATCTCAATAGTTATGTCTGTTTAGCTGTTAATTTAGAAGGAAAACCAAAATGTGGATATAATGGAAAAAGTGTGTGGGATTTGATTCTGTCTACCTGCTGTTATTTATTAAATAGATATTAAAAACATGTTTGCAGTTTTTGGTGTGGAGACTTATTTTAAAGGCACTCCTCCAGTTGTAATTTATGAGTCTGTGAGACAGCGCAAGCTTACTACAATGCAAGAACAATGTTCGTAGCTAAAAAAATGCGAACGTACCAATTTTACCTGTTACAGGTTTCCATGTCCAATATAATTCATGAGAAGTAAAGACATTAAACTTGCGTTGTAATGATTGAAGTCGTTTGTGTGTGTGTGCGTGAAATGGGAAAAAAATGGGTATCTGGCATTGTCTGAGACTTTATTTAGGCTATTTTATTTAATCCTAACAAAAAAAAATCTCTATTATCACTATTAAACTGATGAATAAATGGAGTTCAAAGAGTTTAAATAATGTTACACAGTTTATATAGCTAGCAAGTAATAGAAGTATGATTTGAAGTTTGTATGACTTTAGTTAGGTAGGTGTCAGATACTAGTAGAATACAAAGAGAAAACACTTTTTCAAATATAGACTGAAGAAATCAGCAGCAGTTATAATTTAGAAAAAGTTCTTAATTTGTTTGGTTTCATTTTGTGGCAGAGGATGGGGTTTGTCTTTAATAAGCTTAAATACTGGTGTACAGAAGAAAGTTGTTAGAAAATGGATGTCAGATTGCATGTATTTTGATAATAGTCAAGGTTATCATTGATTTTGTTCTTAATAATATAATAGAAATTTTATTTAGCCAAATTATATTTTTTAAATAAAATAAGCTGGTACAAAGAACCTTTAATTATATGTATATTATAATCTTTTTTATTAAAATTTTTAAAAACAGAATTTTTTAATGTAGACTTTTTTTTAGCTCATTGAATTACCAACCCAAAACATTTTCAACAGAGACTGATTATTTTAATAAGCATTCCCCCATACAGAATAGACTCTTTTTAAAAAATTAATTGACACTTGTTTGAATATCACTTGATTGGATAAAAGTTTTTAGTACTAGATAATATTAGTAAAGCAATATTAACTAATCATATCACCGCTAAAATTAATTAGGAAAGTAACCTAACTTCTATTTTATGTAGTTTGTATGTGTGTGAGTGGGCACATTTGTATGCATGTGAAAACTTGTTTTTGTAACATTCTGTCAATTTGGAACAGGCTATTTTGATGTCTAAATCAGCCATGATGAAAATATTGTAGAAGTGAAAAAGTTTACTTGTGTTTTGATTGCTGCCAAATGCGTAGTCTTTGCTATTTAGTAATTTTTTCCCTTGCTAAAAATAGGGAAGTTGTTTGATATTAGGACTGATGAAATGGTGGTTTCCTTTTGTTAATGCTAAATAGTCACCAGGAAAATATCTTGCATGAAAGAATGGAGTTTATTTGTATTGTTCTGATCATGGTCAATGGATTTTTTAACATTTTATACTATATGACCAAAATCAATGACGATAATTTGAGAAACTGTGTTGCTTATTTTGGCTAGATTTAGGGTAGACATTTTTAATTGTGGCAGTCTAATTTGCAGTAGATGGAACACACCAAAAGGGCCGTGTGTGGTGACTGCACACTACTTGAAAGAACTAACGTGGTTCCTTGAAACAGGCCACTTTAGCACTTGCAGTGGATGAACTGGAATACCTTTTACTCCAAAAACATACCTTTTACTTGCGAAAAGAAACAGTTCAGCTAATAGAAATTCTATAGCTTCTTTTATTTGGCATGTGTCTCTTCTATGTGGCAGGTGAAATTCAGAGGGACTGCCACCATTATATTTCTGACATACATGTTTTCTAGTTGACATCAGTGATCGCTTCTATTTCCTCTCCCAAGTATCGCTGTCAATGCTGTTTTAAATAGGAGCTCACTGGCAGATAATAATAGGTTTGATCTCAGCCTAAAAGGATCTGACATAAAAGATCTTACTTTGATATTCCTTATGCCTTGGCAGTTTTCCTTTTAAATTTTAACTTTTTTTTTTCCTTCAGCTCAGGTACCTGACAATGACGAGCAGTTTGTGCCAGACTATCAGGCCGAAAGTTGTAAGTATAGTTTGACTCATCTCTTAAGTTTTCCTCTTTCTTCACTCCTTCTTTCATTCTTTCTCTTTTGTCTGTTTCCACTTGAAGGCCTGTTCTTACGTTATGCCGATGCCTTTTTAGCTTACAGTCACAAGGTGACTTTATTTGTCTCCTTGTGCCATCAGCAGGATCCCTGTGTGATCTGAGCAGAGCTCCAAACAGGAGCTCAGGAAAACTGGGTTGATTAAATGACGGTCCCCTTCTCTGGATTTGGTCAACACCCTTGGAGAAGAAGCAGGGGGAGATCGAAAAACGTGCGTGTGGTTGCTTCCAGTTCTCCAGTATGTTCACAAGGAGAAGTCTGGATGCTGACCGGAGGCAGTCAGTAGTCAAAATCTATATGAGATGTAACGTTATTGTATAACTTATAAAAATTCTAGGCCAAACATTCATTGGCCTATTGTATTTTCATTTATTTTTTTTTTTTTCAGTCATGAACTTTTACCCCCTTTGATTTAATTTTTAGCATCATTTTCTGTTCCTGGCTGCCATAACAGAAACAGAAGCCGCCTTTGGCTTTTCCTAGGGTCCCCCCAGTGTTTCTCCCCTTGAGTCTTGCTGCAGGGCCTGACTGTCAGAGACTGCGCGAGGGTGATTCCTGGGTACTCTCCCTCCTGTAATTGCAAAGCGTGTGTTTGGACTGTGCAGACATGGCTGCCTCCGGGTTTACTTCTGATATTTATGCTTTGCCTTTCTGGGAGCTAACTGCAGCTATTGACCTGAGGTGCAAATAGTAAAAAAAATGGTATAAATGCCGTCTCGATTCTGAAAACTGACCTAATACACTGTTGCTCTGTTAGCACCGTTTAAAGCTCTAACTTGTTTCATTTGACATTTTCACAGCAGGCGGAATCAACAGCAGCAAAGTAGGCTTAATACCTTACAACTTATCAAACCCACATCTTCACACCCAATATCATAAATCTAATACAAATACTTCAAGGAACAGGCGTTTGTAAGAGTTGTTTTTAAGCTTCTGTGTTTGGTGTCTTCAATTTCCCAGGTGTCAAGAGTTGTAAGAGTTTTCTTCCAGATTCTCTCCCCATGTTAAATGTTTTAGTTTTGCTTCACTAGAAAACTTATTTTCCTATTGTGGAAAAATATACATAACAGAAAAGCTGCCATTTTAACCACTTTTAAGTGTGCATTTCAGTGGCACCCACACTGTTATGCAAACACCAACACTACCGTCTCTAGAACTTTCTCATGATTCCATACTGAAACTCTGTTCTTACTAAAAATAACCTCCTCACTCTCCCCCTGCCCCCAGCCCCTGGTGACTGCTGTTCTGTCAGCTTGGTTTTTGATATGAGAAGAGAATAGCGTTGCTTGATTTCTGAATATAATGATTAAATATTCAATTTCAAGAAACCTATACAGCAATGATTTAGGCCTTAATTAGAGGCTCTTAGAAACTCCCAGAAGGATGATAGCTAAGGATGACGGCTAGGCAAGGCCTCCCCTCCATTAAAGTGTGGGAAGAGAATGGTCACATTTCCAACATTTCCTTTCCTGTGGGGTTCTGATTTCTTTCTAAAAAGCTAAACCTGTCATCTGTGTGGGAGAAATCATCCCATTGAGTCATTTTACATCTGAAGAAATTAGAAATGATTCCAACACTTTACCAACTGCCAGGGTAGAATTACTACCTTAAGGTAATTTATTTTTTAATCCTTTTCTTAATTGACCTCTTTTTAGTTATATATTTTTAATTTTTTTATTGTTGACTTTTGAGAGGGGAAAGGAGAGAGGGAGAGGGAAAAACATTAATTTGTTGTTCCATTTATTTATGCACTTATTGGTTGATCTCTGTATGTGTCTTGATCGGGGATCGAACCCACAACTTTGGTGTATCGGGATGACGCTTCAACCTATGGAGCTATCTGCCCAGGGCCGATTAACCTCTGTTTAATTTCTCTTATTTTTCACTATTTCGTCTCCTTGAACTCTTTTCTCTTGGTCACAGTGGTGTGATTATTTTTTCCTTTCTGTTTTTACTCTTTGGATCCCTCCCTCTCACTCCACTTGTCTTCCTTACCTTCTCTTTCCCAGGGTTCTGTCCCCAAACTTTTCTTCCCATTTTACATGTGTTATGTCTGCACAATCCCATAGAACTTTCTATGATGATGAAAAATATGTATCCTTTCCATTCGATACAGTAGCCACTAATCACATTGGTCATTGAGTGCATGAAATGTGGCTAATGGAACTGAAGAAATGAAACTTTTAATTTGTTTAATCAGCCCTGGCTGTTGTGGCTTAGTGGATTGAGTGCCAGCCTATGAACCGAAAGGTCACTGGTTCGATTCCCAGTCAGTGCACATGCCTGGGTTGCTGGCCAGATCCCTAGTAGGCAGTGCATGAGAAGAAACCATACATTGATAATTTCTCTCCCTCTCTCCCTGTCTTCCTCTCTCTTTAAAAATAAATAAATAAAATATTTAACAAGTTGTTTAATCATTGTGGCTTTATATAGACACATGTGGTTACTGGCTACTGCGGTGGCCAGTGCAGCGCTGTCTCCTACTTTGTGATCTCTAGCCAGGCCTCCACTCTGCCCTGTCCACTGGATGCCATTCCTGATCTACCACCGAGGTCTTGTGCAATTAGAAAAATGCAATACCTCAGCCTCTAGCTAACGTCAGCATAAAACAGTGTTTGCACAGCAACTCCAGTCTTCAGGGTGCTGCCCCCCAGAGTTCACTCAGCAAGGCCAATCTTGAAATCATTATTTTTCTGACCAACATTGCTCTTACTTCTGTTGGCTTTCTTGGTTGATGGTGTCACCATCCAAGCTGAAAACCCTCAATTTATCCTTGGTCCTTCCAGTTCTTTACCCTTACCCTTAAATTGCTTCCCAAGGTGTCTACATTTCAACATTATGTTAGTCTCACGGCCACACTCATCTCTATTCACTGCCTGAGCTCACACCCACATTCTGTCTTGATGGAACTTGTGAAACAGTCTTTCAATAGGTGTCCCTGCCTTCAGTTTTCCCTCCTTCCAGTCCCCTCTCTGTGGAGGCATTAACACACAGTGTCTGACCTTATTAATTTTCTCCTGAAACTTCTTTCAGGACAAAGTCCTAATTCTTTAGCTCTACCGAACATTGTTCTATAACTTAAGCTGGGACTACTGTTCCAGTTTTAACTCCTGCCATCCCCACATCCCTTTCTCTGAGTCCAAGCCCTTCTGTCCTTTCAGTTCTCCAAACAGAACGAGCTCTTCTATGTCTCTTTGCCTCTGCACATGGTCATTTTGCTTAACAGCTTTTACTTTTGCTTTGCAGTCTGGTGAACCTCCTTCATCTCCTTCAAATCTTTCCTGACCTCTTATCATCCTGCAGAGTTAGGCCCTATAATATCTTGTCTCTTGTGTTTATTGTATTATAATATTGTAGATACAGGTCTTTCTTCGATAAGACTGTGAACTTCTTGAGGATTAGGAACACGTCATATTCAGTATGTCTTGTATGTTCTAGAAGAACAGTAAGTAAAATTGCATCATAATCGCAGTCAGCTTCTTAGTGCTTATTTCCTCCCAGGTATTTTCCAAGTCCTAATTCCCTTCTTAAGGTAGAAACAAATGAACAAGCCTGAAAGCAATATAGAGTCTCATTCTGGAAAAATATACTGAAACTGGGAATGTTTAACCAAACATTTTCAGAATGCCGAGATTTTATTTTACTTCAGTTAGTGAATATTTACAGTCCAACAAATACAGCTCTGGGACTTGTGACTAAAACACCTAAATATAAAGGAAACTTATAAACAAAGGTCAAAAGAAATCTAAAATAGTCTAATAAATAGAAAGTGGAGGGGTGCTTTACTTCAAGTTTTCACTGACATAAAGAACTATTGTTCAGATGACGGTAACCAGCTATCATTCCGGATGGAAAAGAGGGAAATGGTTTGAAAAGAGAAATAGGATATATGGACAAGATTATAAGGAGGATTTCTGGATGGAGAAGGTTATTAAATATTGGAACTGAAAGCTTATATTGTCTCATAAATGCTCTATACAAAGTTTGATTCTCATCTGTCCCGGAACGCTTAGTGGGGCAGAGGGACCCCTATCTCTAGGAGCAGAAACTCCATTCCCCTATGTGGCCCATCTATAAATTCTAAGGGGCTATCTTTTCAAATGGGAATAATTAGATTTTCTCAATCAAATAAAGTGCTTCTGTTTTTGCTTTTATTGCTGTAGCCCTTTGGTAAATGTAGGTTTAGGAGAATGAACTGCAAACTTCTGCTCAAGGCTGGATCATAGAACATACATTTGACTGCAACATAGATACATACATGTAGAAGAGGAGAAAATTGAGCATTCAGAAATTATGAAATTTCAGTTGGGTACTCTCTAAAAACATTCGCCAGCATTTTTGTTTTTGAGTGGAAGAATATATCAGTTGGAAATCTAGAATCTAAGGGCGCACACTATAGCTTGCTAACCATTGAAAGATGCTGACGTAACAGCAGGTACAGACACCTAAAAACAAAGGAAAACAAGCAAGCTCCCTGTAGTATATGAATGAAGGCTCAAAGAAACAATTCCATGACTCCAACAAAGTTTTTCATACGGACAAATCTTTTCAAATAGCAGACGCTGTGCTGGAAAAAAAAAGAATTGCTTTAAAATATGCTTTATTCTAGAGGAATTAGAATGATCTCTCTTCAGAAAAGAAAATTTAAAAAGTATTTAGGACATAGGTAAGCCTTATTTTTTCCAAAGTAGATACATATTTATATAGAAACTGAATTTTTTTATATACAGACTGAATTTTTCTAAATCTTGTGTTTGAAATTGAATACACCAATATGCTTATATTTTCAGTGACATACTTTAAATCTAGTTATATCACTATTCTTTTTAAATCTACCACTTCTCATTTCTTCATTACAAAGTTAGGTGTTATTATTTTTCTAACTAGTTTGTTTCCGTTTGTTTCTATTAGTTCCTTTGGGTGTTTGCAGTGATTCACATAGTCATGGATGTTCACATTTGCTTGGTGCAGCCTCTGGGACAATCCCAGGGGGATAGATAGCCAGGGTTCTGGAATTCAGGTGAAGGAGAATAATGGCACTGAAGAAATAATGACCTTGACTCTGGTATACTTACGGAATACAATATAAAAAAGTTTGCCAGTTTCTGTATTTCACTGAAATTTGTAATATACATTCCTAGTGACCCATCTGAAAATAATCAAGACAAATTGATGTGCAGGGAAGGGACTCGACTCTTTAAAGCCACTATTACATGGGTGACCCTTTGTTCAAATAAATAAAAATCATTGCTATGCTTCGTTATCTTAGGCCTTGTTTTTTTTACAGGATAGTACTTTGGGCATTTTTTTTTTTAACAGGAAAATGAGAAAAATAGGTTACTGTTACAAATCTCTCTCCTTAAAAAGCTGAAATCAGACAGTTCTAGGCAGACCCTGACTGAATAATTTCTTTTATATTAACATGACTTGCCCCAGAGAGGAAAGTTCCATGTATGGTTTGTTTTCCTTAATTTTCTGCCTTTCTACTAAGCTACCTCCATGCACTCTGTTCCTTTCTACACATTTGAGTACTTTATAAAAGTTTACTTTTCAATGCAAATTTTGAAACCTTTCTTGCCTGGTTGAACTTTTGAATATGACTGGCCTGAAAGACTTCGTCTTTTATTTCTCTGATTGTTTATAACAGAAGGTGAGTATGCATTCAAAGAGGAATTCCATTTCTGGGATTTGAAAACATGAATTTGTTGGTATGTTTTGTTTCCTTAAAAAAAAATTGAGGAATATTTAAACATGTCACTGTAGACAGACTCACCCCTTCGAGGATGAATTGTCTCCTGCCGTGCTCATCTGAGATAGCATGCCTGAGATTTAATCAGTAGTTAGCTTTTGAAGCTTCTGTCCTTTTGTACGTTTTCTTTATTGCTGTTTGTGGTTTGTTTGTTGCTTTGGTTTTTTGTCTTTTGCTTTTTCCTTTTTTACAGTTTAAATGAATATATAAACGGAGTCAGAAAACCCCCGCACAAATAGGATTATTTCCTGCCCCACACAGTCCTATTCTGTAGACACAGCCACTTTCTTCCCTTTTTAATTGTCCCATATACTACATGATACATTTTGTGTTCTACTACAGCTTCTGGATTGATCAGCTTTTAGATGTTGTCTGTTCCCCTATTTAGGTGGAACAGCATTTTGGATAAGGTTTAATTATGTTCCTGAAAGTAATCAGCTGTGTTGTTGTACGGGAATCCTGTGATGGTACTCACACTTGATTATGAATAGGAATCATTCGGGAAGCTTGTTCAATGCGGCTTCATTTTGTTCCCCGTCCTGTGAGAGTTTAACTGTTCGGGTTGGGCATTGGGCCCCTGAGTGTCTGAGGAGCTGTTAGATGATTCTGATGATGGCCTTCCGTGGGGCACAGGTTAAATATTTTGCCTCACCGGCTCATTGACACACCTGTAGAATAAAGACGGCAGTGTCTCTTTTCGTTTTCAGTTCAGTTGTGTGATAGACGCTGTTATTCTCACACGTGTACAATTCCTTATGCCATATAGACTTTCTGAAATGTTTCTGTAAGTAATATATTGTCATTATTGTTTAAATATACCAGGGAATTAAAAATGAAGTTTATGTAGAAACAGCTTCTTAATTTTTGTCACCTTTGCGAGAATTTCTTGTATTATCCATTTCCAAAAACTATTTTCCTACATGTCTTCTCTTACCCGATGCTGTGAGAAAGTCACTGCAGACTGTTGATCTCTGTCCAGCCGCAATCAGTTCAAGTTTAGAAGGACACCTAGTAAATCGGGAGTCTTGCCAATGCTGGTTAGAATCCAGCCCTGGGGGCCCCACCCTGGTCCAGGTGCATCCAGTAGGGGAGTCTGGTCCTCAGAGAGTTTGCTCTCCCGTGGGTGGCACACATCTGCCCAGACCTGTCACCGAGTCCAGAGGCCACCTTTTCAGCAAAACAAACATCCCAGAGTAGTGCTTGATTGTTTCACAATCAACATATTTTTCAAATCAAAATAGAACCCAGTGGGGGAATAAAACTCCACCTTGCAAGAAATTTTGTTTTAGATCACCTCCCAGGAATCCATCAGGTTCAATAGAAGAAACGGGGTCTCCCTTGTACACCATGGCCATGTCAGGTAACCTGTACTTACTTCTGACAAGGAAGTAGTCTCTCAGGTCCAGGGCACGTTATGATTTCCCGTGACACTTTTTCCACACAGGAAAAAACAAGAAAGATAATCTCTAAATGTGGCGAATTCTTGCTCAAATTGAAAAATGGACTTTAGAAGAAACATAATGGGGAAATAGAAATTATTATAAATTATACTTATAACTAGAAAATGAAATCAATTTTAATGATGTCTGCTCTTGTAGATCCTGTCAAAATTTTAGTTTTACTAGTTCATTCTTCCCCAGGCAACTAGTTCAGATATAACGTTCAAGTGAAAACTGAAAAAACAAAGCAAAACATGCTCTCCTTGCAAAACTGGAGTTTGTTGTTCCATTTATAGCTGAAAGCTAAAATTATATATATATTTCAACCTAAGTTTTTAGCTTTCCCTTTCCTATTCTATTTACCCTCTTTAATTTTCCCCTTAGCAAAACAAATTATCCTACAAATTGACTTCAGAAACATGCTCAAAGGAAGTATGTCAACAAATACTTTCCACTCACCCTGCCTATAATTAGTAACAAATTATTTTGAGGAAAGTGATCTGTGCCACTTTGGTTGAACTTTACTCAGTATTAAATAAATATGCTGTTAGGCAGTAGTAACTCGACTTAGTCTAATAGCCAAACAGTATTTGTTGGAAAATTAGGTAAGGAATGGAGGTGGAAAATTATTTGCAGAACCAAATATTCTTTGTTCTAGTGTTTTAATATATGAACATACCCTTATGTGCAGTGATGAATAAAAAAGCAATCCCAACATTTGTTAGTTTTTGCAAATAAAGCCAAAGCTATCATGAAAATAAGTACCTTTGGGGGCCCCCGTTTCATATAGTATGTAAATTTCATGAGATGAGATGTAAAGAAGAAAATAATCTGAACTGAACTGATTCTTTATTCATAATGGTATGTTTAGTGTTTTTACGAGTTTTTATCTCACTCTTTTCCCCTCATTTTTCTTTTATAACATTGAAAATGTACTTGACGTGCACTATACGTATTTGCTTCTGTCTGTTACTGAATTTTCTCCTAATGAGAGTTTGTGCTGTGTCTTCCTAAGTAAAAATGGTTGGTTTGATGTGGTGGTTTTTTAAAATCTAATGAATTCTGTTCCTCAACAATTACTACTTGCATTTGACATCAGCTGACAGCGACCTTAACTCAAGAAATCAGTTACTGATAATTTATCAGGGATTAAAAGTCCTGTTTATATAATATCTGATTAAATGTTAAAAGTAAGTTGGTATAATCATTCTGTATGCAATCCCATGTGAATGTTATTTAATCGAAGGCTTAGCAAAGACGTTCATTTTGCTATAGTTGCCACGTTGTCAAACCATTCAGAGGTTCGTTTCACAGTTACTCCTAGTTTTTGGCTTTACCGTCCTGTTAGGAGTGATTTTTTTAGACCCCCCCAAAAGAGACTTGACTTATGATTGCTCCTTTGTTTATGTTTTATTGTAGGGAAATCTTACATTCATATTTCTTTGTGCAAAACTGGAATGCTTGTTTTCTTACCTAAGTGAGCCATGTCCATTATCTTCATTTTTATGATTTAAAATAGAAAAAATCTTAACAGTGTAACAATTTTTATTTTACTTGAGATTTTAATTTAGCATATTTATTGATAACTATTTCTACAGTTGTATATTATATATTTTTGAGGATGCTAAGTGAGTAGGTTTATAAGACTCTTAAGAGTTTATTTAGGCAACAAATACATTTTGAGCCTCTTAAGTACCATGCCATCTCCAGGCACTGGTGATGCTGTGGTGGGCAAGTTAGAAAAATATGTCTGTTCTCATAAAACTTACATTCTCCACTGAGCAACTGGTAGCCTTATATATCCCATGTCAAGGGATGTGAGATTGTATTAGGAGCAGAGCGTCTGCATAATCATTGTGTATTCAGATGCTGATCTATTACATTCTGAAGAACATGTGCTTTTTTTAAGTTTTATGTTAATTTCCACAAAACAACAGGACGCTCAGGGGTGTGGCTCCCAGCCGTCCCAGGGCATGCCTGTCAGTCAGCGTCTGTGTCCACAGCCCGCAGCCTCTGCCTGGATTCTGGTGATGTGGGAGTGGGGAGAAGGTCTTCTGGCTTTTCATAAATTGTGTGGTCTAATGATAATTATATATACAGCATACTGACCTACTCTACCTTTTAAAATTATACTCATTCTTTAAGATTCAGGTCAGACGACATTACTCCTGGATTATTTTATTCAGACTTAATTATTTCTATGTGCCCATAAGGGCTTTATATACATCTCAATTTTAATACTATGTCAATTGGCTTGTAGAGGATGCATCATGTCCTCCTCGTGTTTTTATGATTCACACAGTATTCAGTGAATATTGAATGAATAGCTTATTGGATCTTTAGAATCTTTAAAAAAAAATAATCATGCACAGGTGGCTTAAGTTGTTTGAAATCTAATGCACATATCTGCTTTTATTTTTCCATGTTTCATGTTTCTTTGAGGGGTAATAGAAAGTGGTTTGCATTTATGTAACATTAGCGCTAAGTATCAGTTATCGGATTAGAGCTCTCTAGTAAATATTATTTGAGATTCACAGTGTATTTCTCAGTAATCTCTATTTAGCACAAGTACCCTGAGATAACTTGGTATTGTTCTCATTTTATATATAGAGAAACCTAGGACATAAAGCCATCAGATAACTAGAGGTTTGTCCGAATAAAGAGCTTGTTTGAGCCAATAGTTGGAGAAAAGTAAAATGGGAGAACTCAGTATTGGGGAACTGCGCCAGTTCTCATCCAGGCTGCGTCACTTGGTTTCCCTGCCTCAAAGACTTTTATCTTGCCCAGACTTTGAGAGATTTATGACAGCACTGTATAGTTTCAGGTTGTTTGTGTGCGGTTTTTGACCTCAGAAATGTTCCAGGCGTGGCCCCTGTTCCTCACTGTGGGAGAAGATCTGTCTGGGTGGGGGAGGCAGCCTCACAGCAGCAGAAGCTAATGTAGAGTGCTAGCTGTGCTCCGAGCAGTAGCGTTCGTGGGATTCCTCAAGGAGTAAGTCATCGTGGAAATCCCAAAGCTGCAGAATGAAGAGACATTGTAGATTAATGATATCAAAACTCTTATTTTAAAGATGGAAGAAGGAAATCCATAAAGGTTATTGAGCCGTCTCTGATTTTAAAAGAAAGGTTGTATGGTCTCATGTGTATGTTGGTGAAGATAGCAAATAAGAATTATGTGAACATACGTACTTTCAGCTACTAGTGACCTTTTACTTATCAAAATCTCTGTTTGTAATATTGGAATAAGAAATGTATTTTTCAATCATGTTCTTGTTAAAGTACCTTTAAACTCTGCTGCCTCACTAGCACAAATATGTATTTGTTGGTTGAAGGAATGAAATCAGTTTGATATATCTTGTTCTTTTTTTACTCTTTTTAAGAGATTTCATTTATTTTTTAGAGAGAGGGGAAGGGAGGGAGAAAGAGAGGGGAGAAGCATTGACGTGTGAGCCAAAACATCAACGGGCTGCCTATGGGCCCCCGACTGGGGACCTGGTCCGCCACCCAGGCTGTACCCTGACCGGGAATTGAACCTGTGACTTTCCCAGGCCGGTGCTCCATCCACTGAGCCATACCTGCCAGGCAGTTTGATACATCTGTATGCCAGGCTTTTGTTCATCTACTTTACCAATTTTAGTGTATCTCTACGTAATTCTTAGTTTGCCATCATTTCAGTTTTTCACATTAAGTATAATCCAGCTTTATAACTCAGTACAAAATTCTGGATGAATTTTAATGAGAGAGAAATGTTTGCCCTGCTTTGTCTACTTTTCACCTGAACCTTTCAATACTGACCTTTAGTCCTTAACCCTAAGATGCTCTTAGATTTTCTTGCAGCCACAGAGTTGTCAGCCAAAGATCTGTCAGATGCCGTCAAGGCTACTGGACTTGGTTAAAAGCAACTCATTCCTCTCAAGATGTATGGATGATGTTGAAGTGAACCTTTTAATAGCATTAGCTTTTCCTTTGAAATGGCAGTCATGCTGTGAAATGAACTTTTACTGCTGTTTGAGGTTGTTTTTCTTAGTCCTCCTCCACACAACACCCTTATTATGTTGATTTGATTTGACTCTAGTCCTTGGCACTGGGGCTAGAATGTCAGGTGACACAGTTGTCCCAGCTCACGGGTCTGCAGGGAAAGCCAAGTAACTGGATGTCCTTGGTCTGGTTTTCTGGGTGTTTTTGCCTCCCCGAATCTCTCCACATTCTCGTTTTCTTCTAGGATAATCAAACCCTGTTTTCCTTTCTGAAAGCTCTACTGTCATTCACTGTTTTATTGTAGATTAAAGGCTGGTGCATTAGAAGGTTATCAGCTAATCAATAAATTTCAGTTATCCCATCTTGTGATAAAGCTGTTCCATTGATCAAAGTGGAAATTTAGGCCCCTGGCTTTTAAATGGCAGTTTCTGAAGGTTTGGATAATGTGCTTATGGAAGGTATAGACCAACCCTCTAGTGTACATTTGGAGGTAGTCATATGAATTTATTTGTGTGATGCCCACATAAGCAGGTCCACGTATACAGATGTCTTCATCTGTATTTCATTTAAAATAATGATTTCTTAACATTCTTGTCAAATTCTAATTGTCAGCAAACTTTTCTCTACTTATCTAAAACCTTTTTTGTTAGGAATAATAATAAAAATGCCTCCTAAGCCCCTAATGTAAAATTTTAATAATTGTAAACCTAATGAAATAGCATAAATGCCGTGATTATGATATCAGAAATAAATTCTTATTTTCATATTTTATAGTTAAATAGAAAATAGATTTAGAATCTGAAGCTTTGGCATCTTTATTTTGGTAAAATGCAGCTTGCTCTTTTGGTGACATTTCTACAGTGGATTTTTTTTTTTTTTCATAATGAAAAATAAGCTTAACAAACATTCATAATGCCAGGCATTATGCTAGATGAAAGGTAAAAACAGTATTAGTGGTAATACTGATCCCTCATGTTCACTTAGCAATTTAGAATTCATAGTTCACTTTCACATCCCACGTACCATGTGCTTCTCACAGGGGCCCTGGGAGACAGGCAGAGCAGACAAGGCTCACACAGGTTCATAGTGATTCCCGAAGTCTCACAGGTAGTGAATCGTAGAACCAAGACCGGCTTGTTACATTTTCTCTTCACATCCCAGCAGAATGTGCTAATGAATCATTCATTGAAATGCTAAGATTATACAAGCGAATAAAATACACGTAAGTATTTTTGTCACATGCCTGTACACATACGTTAGTTTGTATATGTGTATAATATAATAGATTATGGAAAATGGAAAACTTCAGAAATATTCCTTACTATTTATAGAGTTCTAATTTATAACGTATTATACAAAACAACATGTGGAAAGCAAGGGTGGAGAAGACAGCCCTCGGCACGCCCTATTACTCTGAAATTTTTCATCCTGTGCTTTGATTTGGAGAAGTGTGTCTACAGGAGCCTTCAGCTTCAGGAATCCTGAGTGTTGGCGTAACAAGCTTATAATGTTCTCCAAAGACGATTTTTAAACTCTGATTTTGGTCACTTTATCTTTGGCCATGGTATAATTTGGCCAGAAAGATTTGCCAATATTATTTGAAATTTATTGAGCATCACTTTTAGCATTTCATCTACTTTTAAAATATCTATTCATGCTATTTTATAGTATGAATGATGCAGAAACTGAAGCCATATAATATAAACATGATGTGATTCTTTCAGGGGACTGACTATAATGCATTGTATGAGAGCAAAGTATTAGACTTGGGACCGTTGAGTTCAAATGTCTGCTGTTTGCTAGGTGTGTGACCTTGTATAAGCAAGTGAAGATCACTGTGCCTCAGTCTCCTTCTGCTTAAAAAAGGAGTAATAATTTTCCCTACCTCTCTGGTGGTGATTTTCAACTGGTGTGCCACAAGAACTTTTGAAACGTGCACTACCTGACTGCTTAGTCAGGAGCACTGACCTGTTTTCCTTTAGATTGTCAAATAAAGAAAAGGACAGCAGCCAACGCAACAATAGCCATCCATTGTTAATGCCTCATCCTGAGCCATAAGTATGTATGTAGGTCATAAAATAGAGTTGCATCTTATTGGTCATCTTGCATAATAAGTTTGTGTCTGATTGTTTAATTCTTGGTATCTGAAATCCTTACATACAAGTATAGGCATCTGATTTTCTAAAAAAGTCATTTTGGAGCAAAAATGGAGGCTAATTGTTTATTTTTTTGGAAATCAATCAAAATTATAACTTTTTTGCAGGATTGACATAAAATATATATTTTGCTGTGCTGCAGAATTTTAGTGGTTACTTTATGTGTGTGCTATGAGATGAAAAAGGTTAAAAAACACTGTTCTAAGGTAATTTAAGTATTAGGGTAACGTATATGTTTATATGAAATATATATGTCTAGCACATAGAAAGCATTACATATATGCTTTTATTCTATCTTTATACAAATATATATGAAATATACATAATATACAATTCATATTATAACGTACCATAAATGCATTCATTTTGATCAGCTTAGATTTCTGTGTTGTTTTTGTTTGTTTGTTTATCTTTGTCATTCTCAGAAATTGTATATGCTGGTATCCACTTACAGGCTGTATCTACACATACTGCAAAGTAGTTGTAAGAATAATTTGTCCATTTACTGTTGACCATGCTAACCAGTTTGGTGCATACCTACAGTGATACGTCAGAAGATGCTCAGAATTGTTATTTGTTTGAAGCAGCTGCCTATTTTGACAGTAAAGACTCATGAACAGAAAGTTGAGCTAGAAATATTTGGTATTTGAAGTACAGGCCTTGTTATGGAATCAGTTAACAGCTTATGCTTAAGATTACAGGTTATGAATTCTGGTTGATCAAGGACACCCTAATTTGTGGGTCTAGCAAAATTGCCTGCATCTTCAATGTTTTTGTTGATTTTGAAGCTGATGTATTCATTGAAAGGCAAAAAAGTGTTGATTTTTCAATTAAGATGCAACCTTTACAATGCAAAGCAATAATAATTATAGTGTTCACTCAGCCTGAAGAAAAAATTTCACTAGTTAAATAGCAATAATCAAGATGAGAACTATATTAGAAGGGTGCTAATTTTATGATCATCTCTTATTTAAATAATAAAAATTAATCCACAGGACTTTGCTGTAACACTACTTGCAATGAAATTGTATTCAGCTTTAGATATGGCCTCTGGAAGCTCATTTAAAAGTAATTGGCTGCTTAAATTGTGAATGACCTAAGATCATCCTTATAAAAAAGCTACTCCTCCAGTGAATCAATTATTAGGCAGTGGCTGAGCTTCCACCAGACCAGATATATTTGACCCGACAATTGGACTCTGCGTGCTAAATTGAAGAAAGGTAGATTTTCACTGTACCTAAAACAATAAAAACAACAAAAACTAGAATTACTGCCTGGCTGGTGTAGCTCAGTGGATTGAGAGCAGGCTGGGAACCAAAAGGCCCCGGTTCGATTCCCGGTTGTGGCACATGCCTGGGTTGCAGGCCAGGTCCCCAGTGAGGACCAGGTGAGAGGCAACCATACATTGCTCTTTCTCACTCCCTTCTCCTCTCTCTAAAAATAAAAACTTAAAAAACAAAAACAAAAAACTAGAATTACTAAGAACAGAGAATTGTTCAGCACTTGAAGTAAAGATCTTAAAGTAGCTGTAACATTACAAGGCAACATGTGAGCTGTGGAGTCCACTATGTTTAGGTTCAAATCTTAGTTCCCTAATGTATCATATTTGTGATCTTGGGCTAATTATCTAACATCTTTAGGCCTTGCAAGTAAAAAGGGAAAGTAAATGAGTTGATGTAATGATTAAATGAGATATTTCATATCAGAATTTTGGGACACAGGTTAGTATTTGATAACTCAATAGCTTTATAGATGTAAGACTTTATCAATATCTATTTCATATGTGCTGTTCTGAGACCACGAGATTTTATAAGTTACAGTAACAGTTTCAGAATAGCAATGCCAATAATGCAGTTAAAAAGAATTCAAAATCCTTGTATCTGATTGGCCTAGTCGTGAAAAGATTGGTTTGTGATACCATTCCTGTTACTTACCGCATGCTGGTGGTATGTCATCCCCAGATAGATAAATGAATACACTGGTCTCCATAAAGTAAATTCACCCTCCTTTCCATTGTGCGCCAGTACCAACCCAGAAGGAGGAAACTCCACAGCTGTAGCAGCAGATACATTACAAATTTGTGGAAGACCCCGTTCTTTCTCTAGTTTATATGGACGTTGTCTCTTCACAGTGCTCGAAGTATCTCCTTTAAAAGGGTATAAGGACTACATTCATGACTACTAATTGGGAAAAAAAATGGTTTGATAGACCAAAGCATGTTTAAACCAAGGCTTAGAGTCATTTTATTTTAGGAGTTGTATTAATTACTTGCATAATTATAATGTCAAGATAAATATAGACAGATATTTAAGTATTTATTCACATAGGATAAAGTTTGCATGGAAAAAATGTGTAAGGAGGAAAAGATCCACGATCTCTGTCTTCAAGCAGCTTACTGAGAAGCTTGAAAGAAGAGGGGGAAACCATGCTGGGATAGTTAAACTATAGAAGAGTGAGGACTTAAAATAGCAGCCAAGAGTAGAGGTTCGGGAGTCATACTAGTTAGGCACCATGCCCCGTCCGTCCACTACTTTTTAGTTGGGTGACCTTGGTGAGTCACTTCATCTTCCAATACTTCCATTTTCTCAGCTTCCAAAGGGGCTCCCAATGATAAAGATGTCATAGATGTGGAACAAGGAAATAAGTCAGGGCACTCATAATTATTAACACCATTACTATTATAATATTATATGACTACAACTTAAATGAATGTTACTATATATATATATATATATATATATATATATATATACACACACATATATATGTTACTATATATATGTGTGTATATATATATAAATTTTTTTTTTAATTCAGAGGTCAGTGTAGATTGGAATAGTTGAGAATGGCTTCATGAAGAAAATGAGACATGACCTGGAACTCGAAACCCAGGCTCATGAAATAATTAGAAATGAAACGAACCTAGCAATGGTCCACCGTTAACGGACAATAATAACTAATACTTGCATAGTTCACTGTGTGCTGGGTACTCTTTTAAGCACTGTATATGTACCATTATGTATCCAGTCTTCACAGTGGGAACTATTGTCTTCTTTTTGTCAGAGGAGACAATTGAGGCACAGAGTAGTTACATGGATCGTTCCTGGTCACACAGTGGCCCAGTTGCAGACCTGAATCTGGAAGACCCACTCTAACCGCGATCCTACACTGTTTTAGATAGAGCTGTGAGCTAAATTCAGGTGGTGGGGGCAAAACAGTTTTGCCCAAGGTGACAAGTTTTTAGTGCCCAAGTAATGACAGACGTGGGACTTAATCTTTTTTGGTACCTACTTTTCACTACTTCTTTGATTACCGCACCTCATCTGGCTCTTTAAGACTTGTGGGGTTTACCCCGTGATGAAGCAAGGCTGGGAAAGTGAGCTGAGACCCGAGTGTTCAGTGCTCCGAAGCAGGCCCCAGCATTTCCTGGCCCCAGCATTTCCTGGCCACAGCTAGAAGTGGTGTTTGGAGATAGAGGTGTGTGCATGGGATAGTGCTAGAGGTGAAGTTTAAAAGGTCAAAGTCAGTCAAACTTTGTGAGTCTGCAAAAGTCAATCAGATATATTTGGAGTTTATTTCTAAGAATAAATGCCCCAGCCTGGAAATTTCTGAGTATGAAAAATTAGGTCTCATGTTATTGAGGAAGAGACAGTGGAGAGAGAAAAAAACAAAGGGGCATGACATAATTTGTGTGAAGGTGCTTTAGCATATAGGCACACTGTAATAAACCTCATTTAAAACAGACACTTACTAAATAATGCACATATATGAGATAGCATAATTATGTTAGTGGGTCTAATGTAGTAATTCAGAGAAATGCGCACTGGCTAAGAATTTATGCACACATCGTAAGGGAAGAGGAGAATCAAGCTTTATCTGACTTGATGTTTATCCCCACACACACCCTCAATTTACAAAGCTCCTATTAACTTCAAAGGGGCGAGAAGGGTCATGCAAACCAGGCCTATTATGTTTATGATCATACAGTTGTTTTGCAGGTGGTATCCATGTGTTCCTCCAAAGCTCATCTTTTCTATTTGCACACATGGAAGGAGAGCAAAGTCCTCTTTCATCTTCATATTTTTCTAGTTTCTTGGAACTATCTCTTACAAAGGAGGTCTGTATAAATCTTGTTTGTTTAAGTGCTAATCTAAGCTGCTGAATATATCAGCTGGCTACAGTATTTGACACTCCTAATAGTCACCTTACACCTGGAGTTACAGCAGATGCATTGGCAGAGCTCTCTATTCTAAAGAATTAGATTGTATTTTAGAAATCAAAATACAATGGGACTAGAAAAAAGAAATCCATTCTGCGCCTGAGTTTCCTACACTATGTCAAGTTGGTAAACCATTAAGGGGCTTGAAAAACTTGCTGTTTGCCATCATTGTGTATCATCTTCTTTGGTCACAAAGTTACAAAAAATGATTTTTCCTGTGTAATCTGTAGCAGACATTATAATATCTGTGCATTTATATGGGCATACTATTCACATCTAAGAGTCTCAAGAGGTTAAGTTTAAATAGGTACTTTAGGTTGACCTAGCAGTAAATATAGTTTTGACAGGTTAAAAGAAAGAATGCATGGAGTGTTCAAATCTACCACCTCATTTAAGAGTAGAGAACAACTTCAATATACCTTACATCTTAAGTTTTTTTTAATCTTAAGTTTTTAAAACTCATAAGGATATATAATGCTTATATTTAAGTAAAATTCATGTGAAAAAATAAATCAAATGCAGATTTTTTTCTCCAGTCAGTACATCTATCTATTATGAATAACATAAAGGCTTGCACTGTGCAAGGATTAGTATGATTTGATAGGCATTTTGATTACCACAAAGTGCTCTGCCTACGATAAAGTAAAAAGATTTGTAATCTTCAAATATTATTGCCTCCGTGCTGAAATTTTCTATTTGCAGTAACACCTGTACAACCCTGCTACCCAGTTATGCTCTCAATTTTACGTTTAATGTGGTAATCCAATTTCCCCTTATTTGCAGTTAGCAAGTCGAAGTAAAAAGATATACATTGGAATGTTGCCATGGCACTATTGCTGTGGAGCCAAATTTAGTAACGGGTGAGATGTCTCCGGTCCCATCAGGCAGGGCCTGCTTGTCCTGAGGGTCAGAATGATCTTATTATGGAGCTTTCCCCTGCAATGTAGTTTCAGGGATGCACCTGTGGGACAATGCAGTCAGAAGGCTCTACAGCAGGGAACAAAAAAGAGAGAAAAAGAAACAGACATCCTTTGAACTAGCAGCTAGGAAGTAACCAATACATCAAAACTGTTATGTGTAATAAAAATTTAAGGATAATTTTCTACACATTTAGAAACCCTTCTGGGATACTGTAAATAGGATGAAAATTGAGAAAATTTTTTTAGGTTTACAAGTGTACCCAACTAATGGATAATTGCATTACACTTGATTTTTTATTTTCAGGTATTCTAACAATTATACATCTTACATCATATCAACTAAGTCAAATATGATCGTAACTTCATTTGAATACCTTAGTATAATTTGGGCTGCAGGGTATAGAAACCACATTTAACAGGTTGCACATCCATGATTCAAGTACTTCTCAATAGCTTCTCACAGTAGAGACTGTGAAGGTAGACAGGAGCAATCTTAAACTCCATGTGAAATACTGTAATCTGACTTGGTTCAGACTTACTGTTTATCCCACTGTTATGCCAATGAAAAATTTAAACGTGTCCCTATAAGAAAAAAATACATTTTAATCTAACATATTACCCATTTTAAAAAAAGTTCACATTTAAAGGAAACAGTCTATTACAAATGAGTGTGCTATGGAAATATGATATGTACACACTGATCATTTACATTTGGCTTCCTCTAATACACCCAGTAAAATCACTTCCTTATGTAATTTATCTTACATGGTAACTCTTGCCTGTGTTTTATGGCCATGGTTAAGCCTATCCAAGGCTCTCTTGGCTGTTATTCTTTGTCAGTGTTCAGTTTGTTTTCTCCTTGTTCTATTGGTGAAGGCTTGGCTTGTGCCAGAAGAGACTTTTTATATTTCATTGTTTTGAAATCATTCTTGTGTGATCAGTGTTTTTTTTTCTCTAATGTTTAAATATTTATTTTAGAGAGAGAAAAACATCTGTTTGTTGTTCTGCTTATTTACGCATTATTTGTTGATTCTTGTATGTGTCCTCACTGGGCATTGAACCCACAACCTCGGTGTATCAGGGACGATGCTCTAATCAACTGAACTACCTGGCCAGTATTTATTGTAAGAAATGATAAAATGTTGAGTGCTGGCCTGATTCCCAGTTGGGGCACACACCTGGGCTGCAGGCCAGGTCCCCAGTTGGGGGCGTGCGAGAGGCAACAACTGCGAGAGGCAACCACACGTTGCTATTGCTCTTCCTCTCTTTCTGTCTCCCTCCCCATCTCTCTGGAAAAAAAAAAACAAAAAATAAATGACAAAATGGCTTGATTGGCATCTGGAGGTGTGCTGATAAGATTGTAACAGTTTAGGAAGCAAACAGTATTTATACTTAGCTATGGGTCTTTTTAAGTAAGTCTCATGGATTTTCATAAGGGATTTTGGCCAGTGTCAATATTGTCTGCTTTATGAAGAGTAGTGCACTTTTAAAAATGTTTCCACATAATAATAATGACTTGTTTTTCTTCACAAAGGCTATTTTGGGATTAAAATTGTGGCACCCAAATCATAGGTTTTTTTTCTTTGTTCATTTTACTTTTAGTTCTCATTTTTTTCCCTTTTCGTTTTGAGGGGATTTAAATCTGATAAAGTTAAATGAACATTTTTCCTGATAGGCAAAATAGTTTGGGTAAAAGTTTTTCTGTAAGAGCAGAGATTCTTCATGGAAATAGCTCTACTGTACATTAAATTAAAGATTACAAGTCATTTATAAAGAAAATCTTTAACTTTATTTTGGGAAAGAAATTATAAAATTTGGGGGCCAAATTAGTGGTTTGTTTAAATAAAATGTGTTTGCAGGATTTACCCTAGCTAGTATTAGCCGCTGTAACAATTGAGGCCAGGTGACAGATAATTTCCTCTTAAGAAGGTGTTTACTGTCAGGAAAATTTCAAAGTTTCCTTTGTAATTATTCTGTCTTTGTTATTTTGGCAGCATGTAAAGTTTTATTGGCATTTACTGAAAGGTAGTTTTTTGTTTTTTGTTTTTTTTTTTTGGCCTAGCCAGCTGGCTTTCTTTCTTTAGGCGAACCTTTTTTTTTTTTAAGATTTTATTTTTATTTATTTTTAGAGAGAGGAGAAGGGAGGGAGAAAGAAAGGGAGAGAAACAGCAATGTATGGTTGCCTCTCACATGGCCCTCACGGGGACATGGCCTGCAACCTAGGCATGTGCCCTGACTGGGAATTGAACCGTGACCCTTTGGTTCCCAGCCCGCGCTCAATCCACTGAGCTACACCAGCCAGGGCTTCAGGCGAACTTTTCTAGCTCTTGTATTAAGAGCATATTTTCTACTTTAACTGTCTACCATTGGGATCTTTTCAAACAAGGAGCCCAGTGGCAATAACGTCTGAGTTCATCTTAATCATGTCTTTAGCAGAATGACCTCAGGATGCTACAGGTGTATCCAGCGCTGTAAGTGTTGCTTCATACTTGTCCTAGGTATTATTTCAGTGCTAAAGTGGTCAATTTAAGACCATGCAGATTACAGGCTCTTTTCACAGACAGCCTGGAAAAAGAAAAAGTGTGTCGAAAGTCTGAATCCAAAGTCAGGATTCACTGACTTGAAAGAAAATAGAATTTTTCAAGCAGTCCAGGTTCACTGAATTGAAACTCAAAGATCCTTTTTAGGAGTAAATATTATAACCCGTGAAGGACACACATTTGAAGAAATGGTTCTCAGACCTGTAAGTATGGTACGTAGGTTTGGCGTTTTAGTTGTCCTGGGGGTGATACCGGCTGTGTATCATTTCTCTTTAGTCTGGGCTTATTTAAAGACTTTTTGAGATCATGCTGATGCATTGAGCTGAATTCTAAATTTCAAATTACACTGCTCCATAAGAGCTCTGTACTGTTCTGAAAACCACAGGAATAAATTCATTTAAGCAAGTATCTATATCACTACTTATTTCATTGTTTTAAAAAATAATACTGGATAAAATGGTTGTACTTAATTTTATGAAATTTTTTTTACTTGCCTACTTGTTCTTAGTGAGCAAACTTATATATTATAGATACCGTTGGTCCTTTTAGTAATTATTTTTCCAAAGTGATGACAGGCATATTGGTAATTGACAGTCTTGTTCGGCGATGACATATTTCAATTTTGTTTTTTACGTTACTGCAGACTTAAAGAGTAATTAATGCAAAACTTTAGGATGGAGCCCCTGTGTGATTTAATAAAGAAGGAAAATGAAAGATCACATTTATCCTTTATTATTAAGTAAAATATTTTAGATGCATTGATTCTTCTCTGTTGTCTATTATCTCTTTCTTTGTATCAGTGAATTTCAAATAATATTTTTACTGCTTTTTTAGTGAGCCATTTGTTAGAGATCTATGCAGATAAGGCACAGAGGGGAGAACTGCGGGGTTTGTCCTGGAGAGTTGTAGGAAGCGGGGGATGCAGCTGCCTTTCACATGTTCTGACTTTGGAGAGGACCTGTCTTCACGGTTACACAGTAGCATGGACTGAGCGCCTTGGTGTCTGGGTAGCTGCAAGGCCCATCCCTCAGAGCATTCCTCAGAAGTTTGTGCTGGACCAGGAAACACCAGCTAGTGATGGGCTCTTCTAGCTATTATGATCCCTCAGCTAGGAATCATAATAGTTACTCTGAAGTCTTTTCCAAAGAGTGCTGTCCATTATTTGAAAGAAATTACAGAGGTTCTTGGTAGAGTAATATTTATTTTTATAACTTTATGGGGCAATAAAGACAATTTATATTAATGCATGCTGGCTCTGGCTTAGTGGCTAAGTCGGTTTGAACGCTGCCCCATACACCAAAATATTGTTGGTTTGATTCTCAATTAGGGCACATGCCCAGGTTGCAGGTTTGGTCCCCAGTTGGGGCACACAGGGGAGGCATCCAATAGATGTTTCTCTGTCACATCAGTGTTTCTCTCTCTCTCTCTCTCTTTCTCTCTCTTTCGTCAATAAACGTATCCTCTGGTGAGAATTAAAAAAAAAAAAAAAGCAAAGTGGAATAATTTCTGCACAAGAGGTGTTTTCCGTATTCATAAAAGTCACAATTGGATAATTTATGAAGCAGAGCAGTTTTTGAGAGGTGTGGGTTTGGGTGGGCATCTTGATTCAGAACTCTGTTTCAATCCATTAGGTCTGTTTCTCATGGCTGCAGCTTGTTCAGGTTTTCTTCCTGCCAGTTGGATGTGAAGTGCTGTGTGTTTGGGCTCACTGTACAGAATCCGTTTCCAAAAAAATAGTGTCGTGCTGCTTTCCATCTACTGGACCAGTAGGGGTAGGAAGATCTGATTTGAAGCCAATGCAAAAATGCAAAACTGATTAGATTTGGATTGTTCATACATTAGGCCTTTCTTTCCCTGGTCTTAACCTTTTCCAGATGGGAGAACCAGTTTCTCCTGGCAATTAGACTGGGAAGATGAGGCTCATTTAGCACCACTACCGCTGAACCGCTATGATAGTAGGACTGGGCTTTAAAATTTAGAGGAATGAATCAACCCGTTCTGTACTTGGTTCCTTTGTTGTGCCATTAAGGGTTTTTTGTGATGCTTTTAAAATTAGGAAAATAACTCTTTTTGCTTTTGCTTTTTGTTTTATTAATATAACATTACTTTCTGACATCAACTGGAAAGTAGGGTGGTCCATGGAGCACCTCTGAAAGCACCAAGTGTTTCTAAATGTTAACCATAGTGCACGTGCCCCCTCTGATGTGCCTTAGGTGCCCTCCCCTCTGGAATATAGTAGATTATACCCGGTTTTGCTTTTTCATGTTCATTGAGGCTTTTTGTTATGAATTTTAGTGACCATGGTTTGCTAAAATGCAGTAATGCCCTCAGTTATTGTTGAGATATGTAGAGCTCTGTATGGCCTTGTTATGCCCTCTGAATTCTTGTATCAGATTTTTCTCTTCCCTGACATCAGTAAGCAGATACTTACACAACCAGGTGTTACCTTTTAGAGACACAAGGAAAGAATGCTTGGTCTAATGCCTTCATTTTATAGATTAGGGACAGAAGCTCAGAGAGGGTGCACTGTTTGTCTATGGTCACACAGCTACTTAGGGGTGAGGTAGGCACTGGATACAGATTAATTTACTCTCAATCCAGTGCCCATTCTACCAGACTGCACTCTTTACTCTTTCCTTCTGTCGAGGTACCTTTCCCTACAGATTCTTCTCCCTATGTAAAGTCTTTGCTCTTAATGTGTAGTTGGCAGACATAAAGTGAAATTGGGAACACGATGAAATAGACAAAGTAGTGAACTGACGGTCTGACGGCTGGAAGTCCCGCTGCTGGCATAAACCACTTTACTTCCTTGAGTCTCAGTTTATCTTCTGTGGAAGAAGTGGTTGGACAAAAAATGGTGATAACTAACATTTGCTGAGTACCGACCATGTGCCAGGGACGGTTCTAAGTTCTCATGTGAATTACCTTATTTAGTTCTCACACATGAGGAAGCTTTGTGTGAGATGAAGCTTCTCTGTGTAAGCTTCATATTGCACAGGGAGAAACTGAATCATATAGCGGTGACCTCATTTACCAGAAGTCATTTAGCTAGTAAGTAGCAAAGCCAAGATTCAGTATCCATGATCTTGTCTACTCTTGTTTCTGGATGATCTGATTTCTCTTTATCTGTAATGCCTTAAGATTCTGGGTTTGAGTGGAAACCAGTAGTAACTTTATTGAGCACTTACTACACACTGCACAATAGCACCTTACTTAATCCTATCAGCAACTCCATGAGCAGGTGCTATTATCATCCTCATTTTATAGATGAAACTCAAACACAGAAGTAGTTAAGTGTCTTGCTCAATCTTAACAGCTGGTAAGTGGAAGTAGGATTAGAAAGCAGGCAGATTTAAGTGCCAGCTAGCTTTGTCACTATGCCTTATTGCCTGAGAATGAGTATCTGAGCCACGATGTAATGTGAATTTTGTAGTATTTAGTTTTGCTGACTAGAGGTGGGGTGCGTTGCTGCGTGTGAGTGTGCATGTGTGTGCGTGTGTGTATGAACACTCATGCATGCACATGCAATCCATATGTGGAAACACGCTTACTAATGCTTTGTTAGCTGTGTTAGATGAGGGGTAGAAAACACTTATTCCAGGCATAGAAGTGAATGAAGTTAAGTTTAGTGCAAGAGATGTGAGGAGTGAAGTGGTGGGGATGACGGAGACTGTGGCCAATGGGAAACACAGGTCCTGGGCAAAGGGCAGCTGGTAGTGGGCTCCGCCCACTGCTGCCCTGCTGTCAGTCTGGAAAATGGACTCAGTGTTGCTGGATATTGTTTTTTCTAAAGAAGCCAGAAGTTTAAAATTTAAACCAGAAAAATGTTTCGAAGCTGATTTTTTAAATCATCATAACTAATTAAAATAATTTGACATCACCTTGCGAACCATCAGAAACATTGGCAAACTCTGGTTTAGATCGTCAGGACTGGTGGATAAGTGACCTTCAGATGCATGAGAGTTAGCTGCACCTCGGCATCACCAGTTTTTAAGAGAAGAAAGGCCCAACCCTTGTCTTTCAGGTCCATTGTGTTCTATTAAGGTGGCACAATAGTACTTTGCAATGTAAAGAAAGATGAATAATTAAGTGTATTATTTCTTTTTCTTTTTTTAAAGCCCTCACCTGAGTATATGTTTATTGATTTTAGAGTAAGAGTGAGTGAGGGGAAGGAGAGAGAGTGGGAGAAAGAGAAAGAAAGATCAATGTGTGTAAGAGAGAGAAACATCAATTGGTTGCCTCTTGTATGTGCCCTGCCTAGGGATTGAACCTGCAACCTTTTGGTGTACAGGACACTACTCCAACCAGCCAAGCCACCCAGCCATGACTTACGAGGCTGTAACATAACCAGAAGGCTGTACTCTGTGGACTGTAAGGACTCCTGCCTTCTGATTTCAGCTGTGTTCTCAGCTCTAATTTCCAAGTGCAGTAAGGTGGGGGTTCACTTCACCTCTGGAACTTTCTCAGACCACATCCCCAGCCTCACTCGGGCATGCCCCTGGCAAGACTTTCTGGGAGTCCCTGCAATAGAATATGCAATTGCTACTACTGATAGGAACTTGCTGTTGGGAAAAAAAAAATGGTATCCTCTTCTGAGAAATGCATGATTTCTCCGAGACTCAGTTTTGGTTTCCAAACTGCCCAGGATGTTCCTTCCAGATGCTGAGTATTTACTTTCAGGAGGTGACGACTGTTTGTCTTCCTCTAATAAAAGTTGTTTCTCTTTTGCATCTTTTTACCCTTTGGGCTTCCACTTTTGATTCCTTTAGTACAAAGGTTTCTGAATACAAACACTAACTCAGTCCCTAAAACTTGTCCATGTCTAATGTCCTCTTCAATTCAGAAATTCTGAGATTCATAACAAGGGCCGAGAGCCTTCCTTGCTTTGCCTTAGCGATTACTACTACAGCGTATTTTGTGTTGCCAAGGGCAAACTAGGTATGGGATTTATCCCAACTGATAATAGTTCTTTGAAAACAGTGTATCGTCTGTGTTATAACTGTCTACTTAAAGAATATTATTTAAGAAAAATAAATATCAGATTGCAGCAGTATGGTCTAAATTTATCTGGGAAATATTATAGGTGAATGTATTTCCAGATGCTTCAAAAATAATGGAAAATCATGAAAACTTGCTTGAATCAGGGTGCCTGTCCTTAAATGTGTTTCAGTTTGCATTTTGATAGCAGTTTAGAAATGTTATCGCTTGTTTTGTCACAGACATAATTCACATCTTTCTTCAGGCACTGTAAACAAGAGAAATGGTTTAATGGCCCCATAAAGGCACTCTGCTGATAGCTGAGATTGGGCCCTTTGGTAATGGATGTTGGGCGTGTGCGGGTGTGAGTGGTGTGTGTGCACTGAGGGGGTGGGGAGGGCTTGGGAGAGGTAAATGTACCGGCGAAGAACCTTTGGGAGGCTCCAACAGATGCAGCAGCAATGCGTGCAGCTTTTCCGTAGGTCTTGGAAGGTGATGTGACACCATTATCTTTATTTGTTACACAAGCCATCCCCTTTGCTTTTGGAATCTAGCTGAGTACTAATTGAGGTCATTGCTATCCACTTATCACCTGAAATTGAAGTGATATTAATTTAAAGTGAATGCTTTCAACTAGTGAGCATATTCCTAACAACGTATATTTGTATAGAAAGACTGCTTGCATTTTTCATGCCATGTTTCTATTGGGTCTTAAATAATGTAATTTATGTATACCTTTTACTTTTTCAGCATTTATTTTTTCACTCTTTTACAGAGATTTAAAAAAAATCACTGCTATATCCAAGTGAAAATTTTTTTACAAGCCCCTCAGTGTCCACAGAAGGATTTGTTTTGATTTTCTCAGTTATATTTTGTAGACAAGTGTAAAAGATTCTCCATTTTATACATGACCGTGGTGTAAGTAAATGCCTTGAAATTCCTCAAAGCGCATACATTTGTAGCGTTTCAGAGCCTCCATTTTCCCGTCGCGTCGTTTGTGTATATCCCTATACCTTGTCTACGCAAGGCTGCACACGAAGTTTTGAGGGTCAGAGTAAACAGTTAGTAAAGCCAAATTAAATGTCTTCTGTGAACTGACTGAGCTGTACTCTGTCACTGCTAGATGTCACTATACCATCCCTCTACTTCAGTGTGTTCTTTCTCCTTTCTTGTTCTAGGTCGTAACCTAGAACTTCCTTCTGAAAAGGGCTAGGTAATTAGTATTTTTGACTTTGCAGGTCACAGGGTTTCTGTCACATACACTCCACTGATACTCAAAGGAGCCCTAAGACTGTCCTTGACAAGGACGGGATGGTGTTACAATGAAACTTACTAAAAGACACAGAGGGCCGGATTTGGCCCATGGGCTGTCATTTGCCAACACCCGTTCCAGAACACTGTACAGCAGATTTTTCTAAAACAGAATTTTTGAGAAGAGCGGGAATCTCAACATCAAAATTAGGAGACTGCCATCTTGGCTAATTTTGCTTTAAAGTACAGATTTCATTCAAGAAGTTCTGTTTAGAGAAGTAATTAAACATGTGATATGCTTCTGGTCCTTGTACTCACAGAAATTGCTACTCTATTTCAATTTTATGATAAGAGTCCAGAGGAAAGCAGAGTGAAAGGTCAGCCACAAGACAACTTATCATTATATTTATTTACATCCACTGTCCACAGATAGAAGGGGACCATCACTGGTGACATTTTGGTTATCAGAGTCTCGGGAAAGTTTTAGATGCTGAATAACATCATTTTTTTCCTTGGAATACAAGTGATGTGAACTTTTGGATACCTTTGGTCACAGTGATAAATCAGAAGAAGGCAGAATGCCTAAAATCAACCACAAACACTCTCAGGAGTAGTTTTCATTTAGATGCAAGTGCCAAGAATATATTATTAAGGTCATGTATACAGAAATGTGCACTACATACACACAAATTAGTCAAACGTAAAGAAGATTTGCCAGTATCTTTAGTAGAGAAAACTTTAAAAAGAAAAAGCACAAGCAAAGCTCTAATTGGACTTCTGTGGGCTCTTGATGGTAAGACTGTATCTTTTCATCTTCTCTCTCTAGCTCCATACTCACCACCACCTGCCCCTGCCAGCACCTGGCGTAGTATCTGGGCCACAGCAAATAAATGAAGTAATGAAGAAATAAATGGATAAAGAAACATCTGATATAAAGTTATAGTGGTGCATGCATTAAAAAAATCATGAGGGTGTTTATTCAAAATAAATTGGAATTATATGCTGAAGGGGTCAAGAGGTTCAGCCAAAAGCTCAGGGCTCTAATTCTTAACCTTCTATAAGTTAGTTCTAGATCTTTAGTTTGATGAGAAACTTAGCTTCCTTACACTTTAAAAATGTTTGTAAGCCCTGGCTGGTGTGACTCTGTGGATTGAGCACCAGCCTGCAAATCAAAATGTCACCGGTTGTGGGCCAGGTCCCCAGTTGGGAGCACACAAGAGGCAACCACACACTGATGTTTCTCTCCTTTTCTTTCTCCCTCCCTTCCCCTCTCTCTAAAAATAAATAAATAAAATCTTAAAAAAAAAACAAAATATAAAATAAAAGTGTTTGCAAAGTGGGGAGATGAAAATAAATATCCTTCTTGTCTTTTTTAAAAAATATTTTATTCATTTTTTTAAGAGAGAGGGGAAAGAGGGAGAAAAAGAGGGGAAGATATGTGAGAGAAACATCAACTGGTTGCCTCTTGCATGCACCAAACTGGGGGCCTGGCCTGCAACCCAGGTGTGTGTGACCTGACTGGGAATCAAACCAGCGACCTTTCAATGCATAGGCCCATGCTCAATCCACTGAGCCACAGCAACCAGGGCTCCTTCTTGTCTTGAATGATGAGAATCAATTATAATAGGTGAAGATTATTTGAAAACGTTATGGCACATTGTAAATTTGAGCTGTTTAATAAAAGCAATATAGCCAGTGCTTTCTATCACAATTCCAAACTCAACTGCAATTCAATAAGTCGACACCTACAGTTAAACATATTATCTTTCTTAAATTTACAAGATATCATCATCTTTAGTAGAGAAATATAAATCAAAACTGGATTAATAGATTCATGTGTTTATTCTTTGGACTAAACACAAACCAGTCAGTTGTAACAAACATGGTCTGTTTTCAATTTAATGATAAAAAACTGCTCCCGTGTCATGATTGTTTAGAAATATATTCTGATATGAACAATTTTATTTTATTTTTGAAGGTTTTATTTGTTTATTTTTATAGAGAGGAGAAGGGAGTGAGAAAGGGAGAGAAACCTCGATTGGTTGGTTGCCTCTTGTGCGCCGAACCGGAGATTGAACTGGGGATTGAGCTGGGGACCGAGCCTGGAATCGAACCACCAACCTTTCACTTCACAGGAGGGAGACTAACCACGTGAACCACACCAGTCAGGGCTGCTATGAGCAAAATTTAAAATACGTTATCTTCATCTATCTTTTAGGTGTTCAAATGTGATTTTTTTTTACATGTCTACTTCTACCAAAGATGTGGGCATGTACCAGCTTTGTTGCACTGGGAAAGCAAAGGGCATATCTCTGTCCAGCAGAATGAGGACAGAACTTTGCCTCCCTTTTAAAATGTCAGCGGAAAGAAAGAAAGGAAGCATGAGGATGTCTCATGGTTCATAAATCTAAAAGCAAAACAATTACTAATTTAACAAATAGCTTACAATGAATACAATAACCCTGAGTAAACTTTTAGAATTAAGAAGTGGTTACGAGTATTTTGGAGGTGCATTTTTTAAAGTTCTGGTATTTTGGAGCTCTTAAATTGAACCATTAGAAGAACTCAGTCATCATTAGTCAGCTTTAAGATGTGGTTTTAAAAGTCAAGCCACTTTCAAAGAAAAAAGGCAAGATGCATCTCTCCAGTGTTCTTTCTGCCTCTCCTCGAGGTCTGACTGTCCAGAGGAGTTGTGGGTCGTACAAGTTTGCATGGAAACGTGTTCGAGGAATGCACCGGGAAGACTCCAGATTTCATAGACAAATTATCTGAACAGTCTGAAGTCAGGGATCAAGACATAATGTAATATCATTTTGAACCATCACTTCTTTGTAAATGAAATGAAGGAGTTAACTCACTTGATTTGATACACTTGAAGAAGGAAAGAAGCTTCACTTTAATTAAAACTACAAACAATGCAGATGCCGGTAGCTCTCCGTTCCAGACCCAGCAAGGACCGTACAGTAGGCAAAATGAAATGTCTAGCAGCCTCGGCAGCAGGCTGGAGCCGTGTTCAGCGAAAGTAATTTAATTAGTGTTGATCATGACTCCAGATGATGGTGATTTGATAAGGAATAATTTAGTACTTAACAGCCTTTTACATGCACCAACTCCATGTGGGAAGGTAAAGCAAATTGCACAAAATGAATGTGCTGCTTTCCCTTGTGCTGGTGCCAGTGAGCTGGAAAACTGCCTGTTAGCAGACGCTTCGACTCTCAGCCCCGTGATGAAATACCCAACACGTTCTCAGCTCAGCCCTTTCTGGGGGAAGTCTCTATACTACTCTTATTTAAGAATAAATAAGTCACTTGTGTGATACAGAATCTCCAGGAAGCAGGGAAGTGAAAAATGAAGAAAATGCAGTAGCTTGTGGCTCTTGTGCAACATGTTGAAGATCCTTAGGGTGGCTTCTCCTTGTTTTCCTCACACACAGCAATTAAAAAAAAAAAAAATCCTAGCCAACTCACATTCATTGGATTACTTATTTGGCTTATGACTAGAAAAATAAACTCACGGTTCCAAGGGCCCATAGTGATTAAGAGGCCCACACACGTTGAATGTGTTACGGAGGGTAGGGGAGCCCTCAACTTCAGGAAGTAGAAAACCTGTGAGAATTCTTGAGTGTTGGCATCTAACGAAAAGGAAGACATTGTTAGTTTTGTTTTTAAGTCTTTTCAAGTACTGGACCCATTTCAATGCAGCTCGCACTGGATCCAGGTGGTGCTAAGTATCATAATAGATTTGAAATTAACCCAGTTAAGACCATCATAATCCAGATACGAAGTTTTCTAAAGTATAGAATGTTGATATACACCCCAGCCTTAGTGAATCAGAATTGTAGGGCTTGGCATATGAGTTTGCTAGGGCTGCCATAATGTAGCATCACGAAGTGAGTGGCTTACAAAATAGACATTTATTGTCTCAGTTCTGGAGTCTGGAAGTTGGAGGTGAAGGTGTGACTAGGGTTCTGAGCCCTGGGAGAGAGAATATAGCCTATACTTGACTCCTAGCTTCTGGCAGTTTGCTGGCAGTCTTTTGGCATTTCTTAGCTTGTAGAAGTATCGCTCTGATCTCTGCCTTCATCTTCACATGGCGATCTCCTGTGAGAGTCTCTGTACCCTAAGTCCCCCTATTTATAAGGACAATAGTCATATTGGATTAGATCCCATCCTTTTGACCTCATCTTAATCAATTTTCCCAATGAAAGCATTTTGGAGGGGACACAGGTCAACCTATAACATGAGTTCTGGAAATCTTTGTTTATTCAAAAATTGCCTGGGAATTTAGATGTTTGGCCAGGTTTGGGGATCCTGAGTTTAGAAATCAACTTGCCCCTGATAGCACTTTGGGAATCCTTATGTCGTTTCTCCCAAAGTCAATTCAGGAAGAGCATGAAGCACACCTGAGAGCTCTGGAGCTGTAGACAGACGGTGTAGCCACTAGGATGGATCACACCTTCTGTTTCTAGTGAGATACCAGTGGACATTTTGATAGGAGGTCACTCTCATGCTAGCAGTCATTCGTGACGGTGCCCGAAACTTGTTGTTCCTCCCCTCACTCATCTGGAATTATTTAGCCTATGAAATTGGAGGAGAATCTTAGATATCTGCTGAGACAGGAAGCCAGACATGTTAAAGTATCTTAATTTGTACCACATAGCATTGGTTGATGCCTCTCACTTTTTAGAAAGCATTTTGTTGAGATATGCATTTATTATAATGCAAAACTCCCAGATGTACAGCTTGGTGAGTTTTACGGATGCATGTATTCAAATAACCACCATTCAGAGCAATATATAAAATATTCCCAGCACAGTAGTAGGCTGGTGCCGTTTCTTAGTCATTGACATGCCTGTCTCTCAGCAGTAGTTTGCTCTCAAATAGTTTGGTCTGATCTTGAAATTCATATATTACATATTCTTTCATGCTTGCCTTCTTTTACACCATGACTGTGAGGCAATCTATGCTTCTGCATGTAACAGGAATCTCTTCCTTGTTATTACTGTATAGTATTTCATTGTATGAATGTGCTGCCATTTCTTCATCGCTCACCTGCCAATGAACATCTGAGGTTTTGCAGTTTTTGCTATTATGAATAAAGCTGCTTTGAACATTCTTATACATGCCTTTTGTCGAACACATGCAGTTCTTTCTCTTGGGTATATACCTGAGTGTAATTACTAGATGCAGGTTTGATTTATGCTGAGCTTTAGTAGCTACTGCCAAAAGTTTTTTCAAAGTGTATCATCCATTTATAACTTCAATAGCATAAAAGTTTCTGTTGCTTTCTGTCTTCAATCTTGATGCCAGTCTTTTGCAGTTCAGTCATTCTAGTATAGTGATAATCTCATGCGGTGTTATTTGCATTTTCCTGATGAGTAAAGATGTTGAATACTTTTCATATATGGTTTGTTGTTGTTGTTCATTTCTTTGTTTTGCTATTTGGGTGTCTTCTTTTATAAACTTCCTGTTTAAGTCCTTTGTCCATTTTTAATTTGGTTACTAGGTTTGTCTTCTTTGTAGCATTTCTTCCTATGTTGAATGTGAGTTCTTGCCAGATTTTTCTATTGCAAACATCTTGCTGTCTGTGGCTTACTTTGCGGTCCTTTAATAGTGTCTTTTGATGAAGGAAAGTCCCTAATTTCAGTAAAACCTAATTTGTAGATTATTTTCTTTATGGTTGGTGCCTTTTGTATTCTGTTCACTTATCTTATTCTACTTCGTGATCCCAAAGACTTTTGAAATATAGTAATAAAGAGAGTTGAAAAACATTAAAAAAGCAACAAATGTATAGTTAATCCTTGCCTATGCAGTATTTACCAGTCTGACAAGTAGTGTGCATGTGAACACACATACTCCAGGGACGGAATTTTCTTGTGCATACTACTTTTAATTCTTTTTTTTTTTCTGCTAATTTTAAAGACTTTTCATCATGGATGTTTGGGACTTAGATAAAAGTGAAGAGAATAATATAACAAACTCCCACCTACTCATCAACATTTTTCTAAGTCGATGCATCCCACATACATCATTTTATTTTTCCATCATTTTCTATTCCCGGACAATTTTTAAGGAAAATCCTAGACATCTTGTTATTGTCTGTAAATATTTTATGAATCTGTAACTTTAAACCTTTTCTTTGGTACAACTGCCATTCCATTACCACATCCAACAAAATTAACATTAATTTCTTACTATCTACCACCCAGTCCGTATTCAAATTTATCTGTTGCAAAGATGTGTTTTTCTAGTTCGTTGTTCAAATCAAAATTTTAGCAAGTCCTTCCTTATATTATAATTGGCATTTGAGGTTCTTAAACCTCTTCACCTGAATGGTTAATAAATTATAACTTTGTGACTTGGTAAGGCTAATGAACACGAGCACCCTTGGCATGGAAGTAACCTAATTTCTCCTTTATTTCTAGTCTCTGCTTTCAGTAGGTGTAGCGAACATGTGCTACATCAAGAAAAGACTGAAATAGACCACCCAGCGAAATTATTTTATTATTATTTATTATGTTTTCCTTAGACAACTAATTTAGGTGAAATTTGTTTATTTGGCAAATTTATTTTCTGTGATATTTCGATGGGTCCTGAGTAACATGAACAATTTTGTCAAAATGATATACATGTACAAACAAATAGTATTTATTTTTCTGTCGCTTGGTAGTTCTTGGCCTCAAATGCTTATATTGAAATTGTTTTTGACATTCAAACTAGTACAAGTTTATACTGCCGTGATGTCATAGTTAAGATTGAACGATATCTAAAACAACAAGGATATTTCTCCTGGCATATCTTCATAGGACACAGACTCAGTCTTTCGTGGTTTAACTCCAGTGTTTATCGTTGTCAAAACCTTCAGAATGTGTGTTCTCCTTTTGTTTATCCTGGTTCATCATACATGTGCATATTGTACATAAAGATAAAGTCCATTCTCATGTCTATTATTTCTGTATCTTATTATGATTTTTTCATTTAAACTAAAACTTCAATTATTCTGATAGGACTGCTAACAGATTTTTTTTCAATTTCATATTGAAGAATAAAAAATACATACTGTTATTTACTTGTTTTTAAAGCTATGATTCCTTTCAAATATGCTTGTCTTTTAGCCTTCATATTTTATATGGTTTTGTATTAGATTAAGAATTAATGACTATAAGTATAAGCATATGTTAAGTCATACAAAGAGAAAACATGTGATGAGAATAATCATTTTATGGTGGATTACATGTGATAAATAACTGTCACACATTTTTTGTATTTCATCCTCACAGTTGTAGTAAATAGACAGGCAGGTGCTTTTACCTCTTTTATAGATGAGCATTGCCTTCTTAGATGCTGAGATTTTTCTCCAAATTAGCATCAGTTTCCAGTGCACCTGTACCTAGATTTTTTTCTCATAGTCCAGTTGTCATTTTATTACTATTGATGGATTTGAGATGTTTTTCTTCCAGTAATGCTTAGAATTATGTTTCAGCCTTCGGTTTTTTTTTTTTTAATTTTTTATGCTCCAGTTTTCAGTTAATTCAGTTATATTTTTTTTCTGTTTTAATCACTGAAAATCTTTCTGAAATATTTTCAAAACATACTTTCTGAGAACTGAGCTTCTATTATTAATATCAGCTAAGCAAATTACAAGTTGTTCACTTGAAGTAATGAGGATTCAAGCATGTATTTTGTTAGATCATAAACAGAAAAGGAAGATACAGGGACACTCTAGAATCTTTCCATGCTAGTCATCAAATGCGACTTTTCTTATGTATGTGGGTTAATGTAAATGTCAGTGACATTTTACACAAGAGAAGTAAAGCAGCAGATTAATATACTTAATTTTTAAACTGCATTTCATTCTTTTGGTATTTTTTTTTTTCTTTTTTTTATTTTCTAGTGGCTTTTCATGGCCTACCACTGAAAATCAAGAAAGAACCCCACAGCCCATGTTCAGAACTCGGCTCTGCCTGCAGTCAAGAACAGCCCTTTAAATTCAGCTATGGAGAAAAGTGCCTGTACAATGTCAGGTAAAAGCAATCAGGTGTCTATAGAGAGTGGATCATGCATACTGAAACAAAAAGAATCTAACTTAAAGTCTCAGGACAAACTTTACAACTGTTATATCTTCACCATGTAGCAAGCTAATTAGGTAATATGTTTAGAAGAACTCCAAAAACCCGTTTACCATTCAATCATACACTTTCCGAATGATTTTAAAGCAATAATTTTCATCCACATTATTGGTTGCCTTTTTACTGAATGAAGCATCTGGATTTGAAAAGTGGGTCTTACTTGGCCTGAGCAGCTGTTGAAAGTTCTCATTAGAATGAATGCATTATGCACTTTAGATAGAGTTTGTAGGGAAAAAAATGAAACATTTGGCATGTCTCAGCAGTACATTAGTTATCTGACAGGCTTTGTAGATGATCTATAAGATGCGTTCATGGACAATCGCAATAAAGTTAGAATTTTATAAGGCTTAGCAGAGGCTATTATCTATTAAAAAGCCAGTTATTCCTTCTGATGATAATAAAGGGTGGAGCAATAAAAGTGCATTGTTCATTTGTTAGAAAATTTGATAACACGTATGTTCATTAAAAACCCTTCTTAGTAAATTGCATTCTGCTACTTTTCATGTTGGACTCTAATTGTATAAGGAAGAAGTTGGCTCTGTATATTGAATATTATTGCTCTCAATTACAGTAGAAACAGTTCTTAAAAAGAGTTAGTTTGGAAGCTTAAAAAGTGATTACAGATATTTGCAGTTTTATAAGTTATGTTGATTCAAGTTCATAATACATTGTGATTCAAATGGGTTTTATATTTTCTCATATCTTAAGATTCAAGAAACTTAGAGCTGTGCAGTCTCTTAGCAGCTGACCAATGCTTGCATATTCTATTACTATGTGTTCTTGCAAACTCAAACTTGTCTTTTTATATCTACTTTTCTGGGAGGTTACCAGAGCCTTGAAATTATGGGTCCATTCAATTAAAACTACAAAGGTCTCTTATCAAAGCTAACTATTAAAACATACTTGGTTTAGATAAAAAAAAAATTGATCCAAGTTGTATTTTATAGTGTTTTTAGTTTTTGTATTTCCTCCTTAAGAGTAATATGTATTCACAGATTAATTATTTAACATTGAAGAAGGTTTAATTAATGAACCAATAGATACAGAATTATCATTGGATTTCAACATTGATCAGCAGTGCGACTATAAAATAGCCACTGCTTTATGTGGCATAACTAATGTCCATACATTAACAGTAAAGGAATTAATTGCCTGAATATTCTGAGATGTTTTTGTGGGGACCACTAATTACCACAGTGATATATGGATAAAATTCTGGATTCTCCTTCTCTATACAAACTATAAAGACAACATTTCATGGGGAAAAAAGTACTATCCGAGGGCAGAGGATTTTTTTTTTTTCTTTTTACATGGGAATGAATCAGATGAATCATTTCACAGAAGTATATTCTAATTTAGAAATATTGATAAAGAAAAGAAGTAGAACCAAACATAATGAGCACCACTAACTGCCCTTGAAGGCAAGAGTAGACTTATGCAGCATACACTCCTTCACTTCTGTAAAGTATTTTTACATTGGATGTAATATAGATGGAGCAACAGAGTAAATTATTACATAAGTCAGTGCAAAAAGAAATGTTTCTTTTTTAGAGGAAAAAATAGATATTGATGAACTCTTTTTATTTTATAAGGAAATACAATATTTTAACCTAGAAATAACATTTTTATTTGTGAATTTAAGTAAAATTTGATTTTTGTAAAATATTTTGTAGATCACAAAAATCAGT
Source organism: Micronycteris hirsuta (assembly GCA_004026765.1). NCBI lineage: Eukaryota > Metazoa > Chordata > Mammalia > Chiroptera > Phyllostomidae > Micronycteris > Micronycteris hirsuta. The sequence goes on along the minus strand of PVJI01005829.1, from coordinate 29,803 downwards.
TAAAGCAGTACATTAGTTATGTACATGTAGGGAGTCTGCTGAGATTCATGAAGACGCTCACCCATTTATTCCTCTGCGAGTGACTACAAGTTAGTACAGGTTAGTCTATGATGATAAGATTTTGTTTTTTAGAACATTATTTTGTACTTATGCTCCAAGAAAGTTTAAATATATCAGAGAGATTTTAATTTGCCTCATTAATCTTTATTATTCTGTGTGAGGAAGTTAATGCCAGGCACCATTTATTATATGTACAAAAGGAAAATAGAGCAAAACCGTTGCTTTCTTAAAATTCCACCACTAATAAAGTCATGCCAGGTATGGTCTCCATCTTATTATACTGATGTTCTTGTTCTAAAATCTAATGTAATATGAATTGTAATATGAGAGAGTTTAATGATGTAGAAAAGATCTCTGAAACTTGCTCAAGGAGACATATCAAAAATAGATGGAAATCAGGCCACCGCTTTCATAGACAGTGCCTTTCTTATACGAACTTGTTTGTATACATATTAAAAACATATGTTTTGTGTTTATGCTGTTACCAACTTATTAATTTTACGCTATTTCTCTTTAAGTGTGTGGCATTTTTGAAGATTACATGTTCTAGAATTCCAAACACAAAAGATAGAAAATTCTAACTTCCTTATGACTTAAGCCTAATTTTTTTTTTTGTTTCCTTAGGTTGAAATATTTTTTTTTAATTGCTGCAAAGAAACAAATATTCTCTCTCTCCTTTTTGTTTCTTGGATAGTGCCTACGATCAGAAGCCACAAGTGGGAATGAGGCCCTCCAACCCCCCGACCCCTTCCAGCACTCCTGTGTCCCCACTGCATCATGCATCTCCAAACTCAACTCACACTCCAAAACCTGACCACGCCTTCCCAGCTCACCTCCCTCCGTCACAGCCCATGCAAGACAGCAGATACCCCATGGACCACAGGTATACTGTAAATACTGTTTTCTGAAAAAAAAAAGTTTTTGTTATTCTTGGAAGAAATTCTATTACCAATTCCTAAGACCTATAGTAGATTTAAGGTGAGCATATTAATTTTGCATATCCGGGCAAAATATTTTTATAAAGAGCTTGCTCTGTCATTACAAATTGTGGAGAAGGTCATTTATAAACGGTCATTTTATAAACATTTAAATTTGTTGCTAAAGCAGAAAATTAATCCATATACTGACATTTGAACATTTTTCTTTCACTTTGCCGGAATTAAATTGCTTCCCTTACACTTTAAATCAGATCATCCCGTTTTTTATGAGCATATGTGTGTACTTGTTCTATGAAGTTAGAAGACTAATTTTAGTAGGTGGCTTATGGAATTAGGTTTTTTACCTTAGAGTGAATGGCATAGCTGTACACAGTTTTGCAGAATAGAACATATTTGATTAAAACCATTTTCCATCCTTTCCATGTGCCGAATATTTAATGTCACTAGGTGCATGACCCTGGACATGAGAATATAAAGTTAAAAGAGATAGAAACCAAATTATTATTACTTAGAAAGAAGCAAGGCAAGAACCAGAGCATGGAGCTAGGAGGAATGCTGTGGTGAGCAATTCTTGATTCCTAGAGATGAGTAATTTACTTTTAAATAAAACACTGGGATACTTTTAGAGGTCTTAATTATTTGACTTAACACACAGGTTGATTATTTATGGCCCTCTTCCTTCCCCTTCTATTTTGTACTGATATAGAGCCAGTGGTGTGCTCTAAATTTACTTCTTTTTTTTTTAAGATTTTATTTATTTATTTTTAGACAGAAGGGAAAGGAGGGAAAAAGAGAGGGAGAGGAACATCAATGTGTGGTTGCATCTTGTGCACCCCCTACTGGGGACCTGGCCTGCAACCCCAGCATGTGCCCTGACTGGGAATCAAACCGGCGATCCTTTGGTTTGTAGCCCACGCTCAATCCACTGAGCTACACCAGCCAGGGCCATAATTTACTTCTTAATGTCTGTCTTTAACAATGGGCTCCCAGAATTTCTGAAAATTTAACCAAAAGCCAGGGCAAACTGGCTCTGACAAACCATTATAAAAACAACTCAGCTGAAGGCGTCGTCTAGAGCATCAGAGAGAACCAGAAGAGGGACCACTGGCAACTTGCTGAAAATAAGAGGATACTCAGATCTGCTTTTTGTGGGTTATTTAGTGCAACTTCAGTAATCTCCAATTTGGTAAAACTGTTTTGGTGTGAAGGGACAAGATGAAGGCATTCTTTCCAGTGTGGAAACTAAGCTGTATCTTTTCTACCTTTGTTTTCATCGCTAAGTCCTCTTTCCCTCCTCACCAATGGACTGGAGACCTTGTCAGCACGCAGCGGTATGCGCATCTGTGTAAACAGTGTTGTCAACACAGATGAAAGAAATCTCATTGCAGGGTGGGCCATTTAAACACATTCACTTTGTGCCGGGCTAAAAGGGAAAAAGAGTGAAAAGAAGGAGCAAGTTTTCTTTTGCCCACTTCTGACGATTTCCCCGAGTTCTTGACACCTGAGTCTCTTGCTCTCCAATGAGTGCCAGAATTCTAGATTGTATAGTTGGCTCTTTGTGCAGAATCTTTATTTCTTCTGGAAGGTGACTAGGGAACAAGCAGCGTGCCTGTTTTTAGGTGACCTAACTTGAAATGCCGTGGCCAAATCCATTTTAGTTTCTCTACTTGAAGTCAAATATCTGAGACTGAGAACAGCCGGTCCGGAACTGTAAGAGGGAAGCTCAGGGTCTTTTCCCATTGCCCCCCCATTGTGTTTTGAGGACAGTACCAGCTGGCCATTCCCAGGAAAATCTCTGAGGCCTTATGTTTCTGAGGAGGATTTCTTGGAGGGCTCTAGCCAACAAATGACAGTCCCTCAGTTATAAATGGCAAATTTGCTCTGGGAACAGATCCTTTCCCCGAATAGCCCCCTCCAGCCTGGGCACCCCACCTCACTCTGGGAAGGCTGTGTGGCCAACTGGGCTGCACCCTGCCTTCCTTTCCTGAGGCTCATTCTGCTCCGCAGGCCAGCCCTTTGGCACTTGTTTCTGCGCCCGCTGTGAAGGAGCCCAGTCTCCTTTTTCTCAATGTTTCCCACCCTCCTAGGCCGTTTTTTTCCTTATCCAAGAGTTCATCAGCTTCCTTCCCTATTAACGCTCTTCCAGGAGCTTCTCGAGTCACTTTCTCTTTACAGTCCGTCGGTGGCCCGTAAGAATGGCACCAAAAACTTGTAGTTTCCGGTGAAGCATGTGTGTTTAATATATATGGTGGTCCTCAGAAAGGACCGACTGGAATCAGGTTGATTCCTAAAAACAAATGGCTTGATTCCTTACCACGATTTTAATGCAAGTACTATTAACCTCCTTTTAAGGCTTCACAAGTGAGCTGGTTTCTTATTTTAACTTTAAGTTACAATTTTCTGATTCACTCCTTGACAGTTCTTAATGATAATTTCTGTTTCTTTTTCTGGCTAATGAAATACATAAGGGAAGGGAAATGAATGCAGTGCCAGTCAGTCTAGCTGTTTTTGCAATATGGGAGTTTCTTAAGTTTATCATCTGCAGGTGTAGGTGGAATTCCAGTAGTTTCCAGGGCAGCCAGGAAAGCTAGAGTTAAATGACTGGATGGAGTGTTCTCAGAAAATGCTGAAGCAGCTACTTTACAATTCTTTAGCTTTTACCTTAGTTTCATTTAATGTTACCAAAATTAAATGTTAACTTTCCAAATTAACATCTCTGGAATGCTTTTAGTGGGGTGAGGGGGTTGGGGAAGACGGGAGTTAATAGGCTTCTATTTGCTCATAATAATGTTGAATAGGTTATTTTTAAGCACTCCTGGGCATTTTTAGAGCACTTTTAAATCTTTAATTAATCCACATCTTTGTGGTGGGTCAATGATATTATGGATGAGAAACACAGAACCGAACGATTACGTGATTAGCCAATCGTTATGGGACATAACTAAGGAGGAAGGAGCAGAGACTCACTCTCAACCTTCTGCTAAGAAGGCCTCAGAACTTCCGCATGACCTAACAGCACAACCTTCCCTAAGTCTATGCAAGACGCCATGTTATTTCCATCTGTGGAGCTCTGCTGTATCTTTTATGCTTATTTTTATCAACCCGAGATTTTGTGTGAAGCTATTGGAAACCAATGTGTTGTATGTTACTGTCGGACAGTAAAGAGATGGTCTTTTAAAAACCAGCTTGAACGAGTCTCTATATTTCCTAATTTTACGTGTCACTAGAATAGAATGTTATTTAGGACATTGTTAGAGACTTAAGAGCCCTGCCCGTTCCTCTCTTGCTTCTTCAGTAACTTATTAGGTAGGGGTTTGTTTGTTTGTTTGTTTGTTGTGGATTAGTTTGGTGCAGAATTAAAAGAGAATATAGTCTGAGATCAGATTCTTTCATTTTTTCCTAGTATATAATGAGACCCTCTTAATATGGAAATTTGGTAAATGACCCAACTGATTTTGAATTGGGCACTTTTACTGTGACATTTCCTCAAAATAGCCTTTCATTCCCCTATCCCTTCTCAAAGCACACCTTTATCTTATTGTGTTATATCAAAATGGAGCTGCAAGGGACAAATTAGAAGGGGAACACCTGCCATATCATGATTAAAAAGCACAGAGCTACTGACCCAGGAAGGAGAAATCTAGCCTTCGTGACAAATTTACACTTTGAGTCAGTTGAGTTATCATGCTGATTAAACGGTTAAAAAGTCGTACCAGTATTTCAAAGAGTATTCCCTGTCATTGTTTCATCTGAAACATGCTCTCTCATTTCCCAGATTTCGCCGTCAGCTTTCTGAACCCTGTAACTCCTTTCCTCCTTTGCCGACGATGCCAAGGGAAGGACGGCCCATGTACCAACGGCAGATGTCCGAGCCCAACATCCCCTTCCCACCTCAAGGCTTTAAGCAGGAGTACCACGACCCAGTGTATGAACACAACACCATGGTTGGTGGTGCGCCCAGTCAGAGCTTCCCCCCTCCTCTGATGATTAAACAGGAGCCCAGAGATTTTGCATACGATTCAGGTAGGCCCATGTTTTAAGTTATATTTAAGACGTCTTTTCACTGGCTCGTCACTTTGATTAGTGGTGGTATCAGATTTGGTGGCTCCTGGCACTTTTTGTTTTGGTGGAATCTTTCTGATACCATCCCTTCTTTGCGTCTTACTGTGTATGTGAAGGGTGGGGCATTTTGTCACGAGCTGATGGTTAAAATAGTGTCTAGATATGAAACCAGTCCAAAGAAGAGTGCAGTCTATAATATTGGACACACTCTGAGCCCAAAAGCGTAAGTAACCTTGTCGTTCTTTTCTGAATTCTGGGCTTTTTTTTTTTTTCTTTTTTTTTCCTATTTTCTACTACAGCACTATTTAACAAGTGTTTACAGAAAGTAATGTTCTTCTGTCCTGGGTCACTTATTGCTTATAACTATTTGTTTGTTTTTTTCATTATTGGTGCCAAGATCCCAAGAGTCCAGAATTAAAGATTCTTACTTACTAGGAGTGGTATACAAAACTACAGATTTATGGTTTAATCATCGAGTTAAGCTTCAGTGTCACTGAAGCAGAAAGGCCTCACAGAGTAGTATATCAAGATAGAGAAGGGATTTTCCTAAAAGTTAGGAGCATTTAAATCTGCTGCAGATGTTACCACCAAATTTGACCTTCAGATCTTAGAAGAATTACTTAACTCATTTGTGCTTAGTTTTTCCTGTTGTAATCTCAAAATCAGGACATCTGCTTTTCAGACATCTCAGGAAAAAAAATTTTAAGAATAAAATCAAAGCTAATGCTTGTAAGATGGGCATCATGTATTTTCAAAATATTATTAACATGGTACCTGAGGTCAGTAGATGGTTGTGGACTTACAAATGTTTTAAAACAATGTAATTTTGTTTGTTTGGGTGCAAAGTTATGGATGTTCCTTATGAAGGAACTATTTCTTTTCTAGGAATATCTGCTGAGTTTTTCTATCAATTCTGCTTGAGGAAAGAAACTTGTCTCTGGGTCTTGAGTTCCCAACTTGCATAAAATTACTTGCTTTGTTACAAACTGCCCTTGAAAGCATGGCAAGACAGAGCCCTATGCTGAGAGCTCCCTCTGGCCTCTGGCCATGGTTCCTCATTGGGCAAGAAATTCAAAATAAGAGCTGCCCATTCAGAGGCCATACCTCTACTTCTGGGTGCACCAGCTACCCCAGACCCATGAGTTCTCTGCCCGCCCAGCCCTCCCAGATCCTGTTTTCTTAAGGCAGAGCACACTGCTCCAGTGTGTGTACCCCTGGGACTAAGGAGGTAGCCAAGAAGTATCTGCCTTGCAGCCTTTCAAGGCCGGACAGATTCACATGGGTTTCAGGCAGATGGCAGAAAATTTGTGGCGCCGTCAGAATGTCTGACATGCCTTTATTCTGGGGTGGGGCGGTCCACGCATGCCTCGTATTGCTCCTCGTGTCTCTGTGGGGAAGTCCTGACTCCCTTATATAAGAAGTGCACACAAAGCCAGCAGGGTGACAATATGACCTTCAGGTTATATGACAGAGCTTCATTCTACACATGTGGGCCCCTTCTCAAAGCCACTTGAACCCTGCCAAACATCAGTCACCCGGAATTCTGGGTGAGGGAGCCTGACTGACTTTATTTTCCCTACAGCACATTTGTAGGAGGATGAGGATGGAGCTTGGGGTACAGCTCACATGTATGCTTACGTGTGAAGTCCCATGGTGTTTGGTGCACAACGTGGGCCTGAGGGATAGGAAGAGAGGCAAGAAGTGGAGTAGGCTGGGATTCAAAGTCTTGGAAACTGGCCCCATGCCATCCTATTCCAGGGCTAGTCTTAGAAATTTCTCAAGTTCTAGGTTTGACCTGGTTTTTCAGGTTGTTATGGTGGTATAGTTTAAAAAAAAAATGGTAGGAGAGAACATACTTATTTTCTTTTTTTATGTGCCCATTTTTTATTTAATAATTTTATCGTAGTTTTCATTATCATTTAGTCCCCTTATACCCTCTTTGCGATTATGTCACTGTTGTCCATGTCCGTGAGTCTTTTTTCTTTTTTGCTCAATCGCTCCACCCCCTTCCTTCCTTCCTCGCCCTTAATTTTCATCCTGCTATCTATGAGTCTGTCTCTATTTAACTTGTTACTTCAGTTTGTTCATTAAATTCCACATCTGAGTGAAATCATATGGTATTTGTCTCTCTCTGACTGCCTTATTTCACTTAGTGTAATTTTCTCCAGGTCCATCCATACTGTTGCAAAGGGGTGAAACGTTCTTTTTTTCTTTTTTTTTTTTTTTAATAGCCAAGTAGTATTCCACTGTGTAAATGTCCCATAGTTGTTTTATCTACTCATCTACTGAAGGACTGCTTCTATATCTTGGTGATTGTAAATAATGCTGGAATGAATATAGGGGTACTTATTGATCGATTTGTTTATAGTTAAAAAAATTAAATACATGGTTGAGGGCCTTTATTTGATTTCTTGCCCAAGGCCCTATAATTTGGAGGCTATCCGAAAATGTTCTGTAGTGGGTTCATGATTTACACCCATAATTAAGAACCCTGCTACACAATGGACTTTATTATAGGGAGGATTTATTTTTCTCTGTAAATCTCAAATCCTGTTAACTGATGTTGTTCTTATTCTCCAAATGACATTTTAATTTGCTGCATAGTTTTTTGAATTTGCCATAATTCCAAGAAGCTTTACATGGAAACCATAAAATAGCTCAGATAATTGGTTCAAAAGCACTTGAAGAGCATAGCATTTAAAAAATTTCTTTGTGTGTTGTAGAAATAGTTTTTTATATATAATCCCAGAAAGACTAATATTGAAACCATTTTCTTGATTTTGTGGAGATTATATATAAAATCTCATTTATACTACATATGAAATTATATGTAACATGATGTTGAGGATGTGTGATGTTACTTGAGAAGATGTGAACCAAACAAGGAAGCAATTTAAATAATCCATTGAGGGCAAAAATGGGAGTCAGTGCTATGAAATTTAATTGCATTATTTATGGGCCATAAATAATATGAACTTCAGAGTCAGAAACTCTCTGACCCTCAAAATCACAGATTAAGTCACTTAAGCCTAAAAAGCACAGTCCATGTCTTAGCTTAGTCTGTTACACTAAAATGCCATTGACTGAGACCGTGGACTGGGAAGCTTAAAAGACAGACATCTATTTCCAGCAGTTCTGCGGGCCAGTAAGTCCAAGGTCAAGGTGCTAGCAGATTCAGTTCCTGGTGAAACCCCTCTTCCTGGCTTGCAGATGGACATTTTCTCACTGTGTCCTCACATGGAGGAGAGAGGTCGTGAGAGAATTCTGGTCTCTCTTTTTCTTCTTGTGAGGACACTAATCCCACCATGGGTGCCCCACCCTCATGAGCTAATCTAACCCTAATTACTTGCAAAGCCTACACCTCAAAATACACTCACATTAGGCAGTATGGCTTCCACAGTGAACTTTGGAGGACATAGTCATACAGTCCATGACGGTCCAGTATCCTCTTTTAAAGATATATAAGCTCATCTCTTACAAGTGTAACGTAGACCTTGTAAATGACATGCAAAACGCTTGTTTAATATTAGCGTGGCAGTCAATTTATGTTACTTTGTACCCTCTAAAATGCATTCCAAATTGCTAAAGTTGTACAATACCTTTGATTTATTTCAATATCGCCAGTAGGATACAGTTCTGTTTTGATTTAATAGTTGACTAGCAAAGCTGTATTTTCTGGATGTGGTCTGAAAGAACTGTAGCAACAGTGGAACCAGGGCCTATGAAAAATTTATCAGTGGATATCAATGTATTTTACTGGCCACTAAATTGCTGCAACTAAATTGACACATCTGTATATGTCATATATTGTGGTCAATAAGTATGATCTTCAGATATTTTGCTTTGTTGTCATTAGTTGTTTCATCCTTGCTGAGAGCACATTACATGACTCTTTTCGGAAATCGAATGTATTTATCACTGAATCATTGATTTCTTGGTTCACTTATTGATGTTGAACAAATCGCACATTAGAGAATACTTTATGTGATTTAAAAACAATGTAAAAGTGTTTTAAGTCGGTTTACTCAGCATCTATGATCAAAAGTTGTCCTTCAGTAGGCCCCTAGAATTCTTCATTGCTTAATCAGCGTAACATAAATGTTGTGAAAATAAAAGAAGCTATATAAGTGAAAAGGCTGCATGATTATACTTCTAATAAAGCCTGACATTAATTATGACATGGGAAATGGAAGGTCTATTAGTTGCAATTATAATTACAGGAATGCAATTTTAACTGCAGCATATTTAAGCTAAAAATGCAAAATATTAATAGAGTAGAAGTTTTTATTCAGGGAAAAAGAAAAAACTTGGATTAGAAGATACTCAGGAGATAAATTGATATTAGGGCCTGTTGGTGAACCAGTACAATGTAATCATGATTATATTTTATTAAATTCTAAATAGTTTGATTATATGTTTTATTGTTTCCCTTCCATTAATCTCTAGCCTAATCATGCTGCACAAAGCAATATACAATTTTATTGTTGGTTGGCTGTTTTTTTCTGAATCCTATGCGATTTTTTCTTTCTTCCCTGAAGGCAAACTGACTACGTAAAAGGGGTTGAATATGTGTTGAGTGCTTCATTTGGAGTACCCTATACAGTGTCTGTTTTCACAGAATCATAGTTATTTTCCCATTTTCATGCCTGCCTATGAGTTTTAGCCAGTTCAAAATGCCCAGTGAGGCAGCCATTTTAGATATTGATCACATTTTGTTAGAGTTGTGTTAGTTGATTGGTTGTTTTTTGTGTTTATTTTTTTTTTCTTTTGTTAGCTTGGGGAAGTATTTTTCAGGCGTGGCACAATGAGCAAATGAAACTGAAGTTTCATTATTGGGAGGCATCTTTTAAATTAATTAGAGTAATAACCTAAGAGCAGGGATGAAGACTGCGAAGAACTTTCAGGGACATGGAGAAGGTTGCTGAAATGAGGGAGTTGGGGCAAGTGCATGGCTTGAGCTTCCATTGTGGGGGAGGAGGGAGAAGGAACGGGGATGGGGAAAGCTGCCATGTTTCCAGAAGAAAATGTTTCTGTGTGTTTGAGGTGTGTTCATTGGGCCACTCCTGTTGGTACTGATGAGGTGTTCTTTTACTCTAAGGACCTATACCATTTATGTGGTGACAAATATTGTTAGCACTATTTTACACTGGGAAATTGACACAAACTGTTGTTTCATAGAATTATTAACTTTTAAATTCATGAACTCTTGGAAGTTCTCTAGTTTATATCCCTTCTACTTGTCCCTGTTGAACAGACACTAAGTCCCAGGCTCATCCCAGTTAACTTGGCATCTGTGGCACAGCCGATACTTGGAACAGCCAAAACCAGAACCACGGTTTTCTTATTCTTCATTTAGTGTGCTGTTCACAGTCTCTCTTTCTATGAAATTGTCCAAAATAAAGTACTTTAATCCATAATTAGTTTTATATATTATTGATTCTTTTCTCTAATTTTTGGACTAAATATGTTTCTATGGTTTTGAAAAGCTCTACATTACCCAGGGCAATTCAAAGTTTCTGTAATATGACAAAGTTATGTAATATTCAAAGTTTCTGTGATATGCTTCTCCTAGTCTGCGTGTGTATTTCACATTCCACAGCCTTCACATTTATTCTGTCAAGTGTTCCCTGATGTAAGACAGGGAAATATAGGACCTCGAATGATATTTAGACTTAAAATACATTCCATTTTTTAAATATATATACCATACACAAGAGTTGAGATTATCTTCTGGAGAATGCTGAATAATTGGAAGGAAAAATGGCAAATTAAGTGGCCCATCCAGATCTTACATTCTGTGATTAAATGACCTTTGAGTTTGTCTGAGCCTTCTTACTGGACTTCACTCTTTGTGAAAACCTCTGAGACAGCTTGATGGCTTAAATTTAAATAGAACAGTCATTTTCAAACTTTTGTCAGTTAATCCATTTTTTCACCAGATAGTTTAAGAGGGGCTGCAATATGTGCAAGAGAAAGAAAGCTCACATTTGAAAAAATAAGATGGGCCTTTTCTATGCTCCATTTTTATTTTATTTTATTAAAAAATATTTAATTTACTTATTTTTAGAGAGGGGAAGGGAGAGAGAAAGAGAGGAAGAGAATTATCAGTGTGTGGTTGCCACTCCCATTCCCCCTACCAGGGACCTGGCCCACAACCCAGGCATGTGCCCTGACTGGGAATCGAACTGGTGACCTTTTGGTTTACAGGCTGGTGCTTGAGCCACTGAGCCACATCAGCCAGGGCTTCATCCTCCATTTTTAAATTCATTTATTCTTCACCCATGTCACCCCTCCCATGTTTGCCAGGTACTTCTTTATCACCGTGGGACTTTGATGAAGGCCGATAGACAAAGCTTTAAATTTTAAGAACAATTATCTGTCCTTAGAATGTTGACAATTTTATATAGGCAGAGAAATGATGAAATAAATACTGAAAAAATATTTACCTCATGTTAAATATGGTAAAACTTGGAATGCATTTAACTTTTCATTTGTCAGAGCTGACCAGTTTATCTGGTCCTCACAGAGGCCCAAGCTGACACTTTAGTCAAGAGAGTGAAATAGCTGTGGCTTTCTGAGATTGCAAGGAAGGAAGTTTTTATGTTGTAAATGCTATTCTGTGTTTTGCTGTGTTGGTGGGTACTCATTTTAGTCATATAGTAGGGAAAGGAGGGAAGCAATTTTATATGTTGCTTCTAGTAAGCATTGTTTGGGGGTCCCCTTGTAGGGTCTTTAATATGGTTCTAAAGTGAAAGTTTCAGGATGTAATCAGTGGCTAACAGAGCAAGAAGAATGCAATTACTTTTTGTAGCCATATAGACGTATAAATAAATAGTGCTTTGTGTGTTGGGGGTTCAGGCCTCAATAAACTGACTCAGCTGGCACAAAACTGAAACAAACAAAATTGAGAAGGCTCCAATCACCCAGTAGTTTATCTCTAAACTAGTATTACTATGATTGTTACTACTGTTACTATAGTAATAGCTCAGAAATTCTGTCATCACGGTATATTATGTTTAAAAATGATTTCTTATTTATTTATAAGAAGAGATATATTGTAGGGAAATTGAACTGATACATATTTCCTCATAAATTCTCTTACTTCCTTTCTGCACAATTGAGTTACACAGGCCTAATCAACCAGAAGTATTGTTCAAGAAACACAAGGAATGCACTGGTTACAAAAGGAAGTATTGAAAACTGCTCATTAAAGTCCGATGGAACAAGGAGAGTAAAAGTAAAGGTTACTGATATTTATTTTGAATGTCCAGGCCTGCCATAAACTAGCAGCCTGTCCTTTTCAAAATGGAAGATTCCATGACTGATAATTTTAATGTTGAAAAATATGAAATATAACACTTGAAAACATTCTGCTTTATCTCGTCATTTTTATTTACATATCTTTGAACCACCTTAGAAAGTAATCCCTAAAAGAATACTTTTTCTTTAAAAGAATACTGAAGTTTTGCTAAAGCCTTGAAAAAAGAATGTTATTTAGGAATTAATCGTTCACTGTATGTCCACTGCTCACTGGGCTTGCTCTGTTCCATATTTTCTCTGGATGCTAGATCATAGGATTCTTGATCGTCTTCCCCCCTGGCTGTGTCGAGTGTTTTAATTTTGAACTGCAAAATATGGTAGTAACTTTATCCTCTGCCATTTTATTTACCAGATATTAGAAATTGGAAGATAAATAATAAATTGTAATAACACCATTGTAGACCATGCTTCACAGGTTTAAAACCAAAAAAAAAAAAAAAAACAACAGACATTTTCCTGTTTCTCTTCATTCCTTTTTCTGTAGACATGGTGAAGATCTCATGCAAAATAGTTTAGAGATATATACTATGGTTGTTGATTGCAACTGTTTCCCCATCTGGCTTCAGGTCACAGGAAGAGAGATATTTTCTTGCCTCCGTAGTAAAGGATCAAGTTACAGATGGCTGATAAAACTTACTATATGTTAAACAGTATTTGATACGATATTGACTCTTCATAAATCATTCCCGTAATAGCTCAGAAATAGCTTTCTTTCCTCCTCAAAACTATTTTTAAGTTTGATCACGTTTAGTAATTTCTAGGACAGTGATGGTTTGTTTCTGTGAGCTGTGGCTTCTTCTACCTCATCCATAACATTCCCTCACGCAGAGCCTCGGCCCCGTCCCGTTCACCGAGCATCATTAGCTATGGCCACATTTTCTCCTGAAACGTGGCAGGTCACTTTTTTTCCCCTCCTCTCCTAATGTTAAAACTATTGCTCTGAGAAATTCAAGTGGAGAATCGCTTGGGAATTTAAAGGAAGGAGTTATTGATCCTTCAGAAAATGTTAACATCTTATCTGTTTCTCTACCATCTAAAGATAATTTTCTTTTACTCAGTGATTTGTGGATTAGTAGATCACTTAATCGCTGATTCTTAGGTGCTTCAATTGTGAAAAGTGACAGTGATGTCTTCCTAATTGATTTTATTATTATAATAGAGGCCATGATTGACCTTCCAATTTAACTTTGTTTTTTTATTGCTTAGTGTATCTCAGGGTTTTCCTCATTCGTTTGTGAGTTAAAATAGCAAATCTCCCCAAACAGGACCCTGGTCGACTGTATCAGTTTTTCTAAGAAATACTTAAATATGCTCTAAATCTACAGTTACAGTAAGTGGCACTGGCTAGTGATTTGATTTGAGAATTGAGACTATGGTCTGGATTTACTCTTTATGCATTAACACAGGTCAAATGGACAGGGACTGCATTTAAGTCAGTAATGGAAGGCTGAAGCCTGTCTTAAACCAATCACATCAGTTTTACCCATGACGGATTGATCCCTCGGGGCAAAGCCCTGTAAGCATTTCTCTTACATGAATGGACTCTATAGAGCCTGGAGTTTCATTCATAAAATGGAGACTGAAAGGAAACACACACACTCACTCACTCTCCTTCTCTGGAATGTTCATTTATACAGAGCTGAAGGGTGTAGTGTTCCATCAGCTGCTGCTTTTGCCAGTTGACTGGAAGTAATGATTAATGCTCATTGGTCCTGCCTGCATGTAACCCGACACTATTATGGCCTTGCAGTGTTCCTAATGTATAGTGAATGAGAAGACAACATTCTCAAATCAGAAACATAAACAGGAACTGGTGGGTCTGAATTCCATTCAGATATGTCATTTCAGCCACACAGTGTTTGTCTAACTTGGATTTTACAGGCAGGAAAGGGGGAAGGGAGGGCTAATCTGCTTGGGAGTTGTACTAGCTTGAAAAAGGGGAATTAGAAGGGAGAGGAGAGCGTACTTTCAGAGTGTGAGGGTTTAGTTTCTTTTTAAAGAAGACAACCAGGATGCTTAGGCCCAAAACTGCTGATTGAGAGTGGGTGAAATGAACTTACAACTGTTGTTATATGTGTACCTAAGATTTGGAATTAAATAGGACAGTTTAAAGGTGCATATTTGGATCTTTCCCTCCCTGTGTGTGTGTTCCATGAATGTGAACAAGAGTAGGGAGGTAAATAGTATTTTTCAGAAGAATATATTTCAGATTTAGAAAATTTTTACACTTGAAGGATTTCTCTACTTAGTCGAGTTAGCTATTTAATAGTTTAGGGAAAAGGGGAGACTTTTTATTTAATAAAATATTGTAACCTTACATATGAAAAACTTAATAGAAACCTTTATCAGGGAACTTTTGTCAGAGTAACTAGATGACTATTGTTTTTGTCATGTATTTGACTTTTCTAGTTCATTGTTTTTAATTTGGAAAATCTTGCAAAGATATATATTGAAAGATATATGCGAAAAACAACAAAACTGAAAAATTGATAAGCATGTGTTATTTTGATTTATTTACTATTCTTTTACATTTAGAAAAGTATCTCTGGATGTTCCATTCTGATGATACTTTTCAGTGTGTGGCTGGTAGTGTTCACTGCGTCATCCATGTATTTTTGTTGTTCTCAGCCTTAAAAAAATAAAACCACCCACTTTGTGTGACATTGGCAATTTTATACTGAATCCTGGGCCTGATGTCTGCTTCCTATGTCGTATTGAGCGTATTTTGTTACCCCTTTTGCTCTCATTCTCCTTGTTTATAAAATGGACTGAATAATTCTCATACTTTCCTGATTTTTGTAAGGATTAAATATGATTATGTTTGCAAAGTTACTAATAGAGTATTCGGGACAGAGTCAGTGATAAAGGATCTCTGTTGTTGTGATTTCATCTTCTCTTCTAGAGAGATCCTCAAAAACTGCTAGTCCTTGAATAAGATGCCTTTATTATATCTAATATTTACAGATACATTTTGGGGGCTAGTGGAGATAAGACAAAATAAGAGCTATATTCTTAACGTTAAAACAATCACTGTGCAAGACAAACAAGAGATTGCAGTATTACGGTGCTTCTGATAGTGATACAGTCATACCGGACTTCCTACTAGCATGAGTCACGTACAAAGAAAGTAGAATAAACCGCCTGAATATTGTGTTGATCAAGGGGAAATGAAGTGAGAGGACAGAGTAGTCCACTATGTATTTATTTCAAATCATGTAGATTCCAGAAGGGGAACGTTTTGATATTAAGGCTCGTCATTAAAACTCCCTCCTCTTTAGAATTTTGTGTGGCCTGTTGTGGCAGCTGATGTCATCTTTCCTCGTATTTTCTTTCCAACTTCTGTTAACTCTTGGAGTATACCAATACCTAGTAAACAGTCAGAGTTACCATTGTGCTTATGTTTTCTATCACTTGAAAATTATTTTTAACTCTAACTTAATAAAACCGTCACAGGCTTGTAACACTTATAAAATTGTGAGCCTATTAGATCATAGAAACTAACCTTGTTTGAATCTGTTCATCATTTGTATAGGATAATCCCCATATGCTTAGGAGACATTTGCGGTTTTTTAAGTAAAATTCTACACTGTTATTTCACATTATGTAGTCTTTCAGTTTTAACAGTACCTGAATGGAGATAACTGCATTATTGTTGTTGTTGTTGTTGTTGCTGTTTTTAAGATTTTGTAAACACTATTCTAGGCATAGAAAGACTACTGTAGTTCTCTTCTTCCAATTCTGTCAACAGTAGATTAAGTACATCTGAGCTGTGGTGGAAGCGATACCTCTGCAGATTTTATGTATTCACCATTTACTAAAAACCCTAATGAGAAAGATCCCATCTGAGTGTGAATAAGGCAATACTAAGTTCATCACAGCCAAGGTCCAACTGTCTGACTTCTGCACGTGAGATATTATTTGCACAGAAAGCTTTTGTGACTGACACGAAGAGGCCGTATAAAATTTGACTGTTTTGGTGTCACGCTTTCTTTATTTCTTAAGTGAATCCAGACATACTAATCCTGGGCCTTATTTTTAGAGTTACTTACTTTTAGGTTTGAGCTATAATAGAGGGATCACGTGGGTATAAAAGTTACCTCCCAATAGCATCCTTTTCAGGAAACACAAAATGAAGTCTTCTCGCTTAGCTACATGAACCCTATTCGTGGGACAAGTGGAAAAGCAGAGTAAAAGGAGGCTGTGCCAGGATGTCTGTGAATGCATTTGCATTGAAACGTATCTCCATAAAGCTCATGTTATTTATGCACTCTAGAAAACCTTTGGGTTTTAAACCTGAATCTGTGAACGTGCCAGGAAGTGAGAAAAACAAACAAAACTGTAAAATATGAAGCATAGCAAATAAGGCTTTGACAATTTGTGCCATAATGCTCATCTTGAATGAGATTGGTGTCATCATTAATTAGTTCTGGATACAACTCAATATTGCTTTAGGTAAGAGACACACATTTTTTAAAAACTTGTTAAATCTCCTATATATACATCGTAATGCACACACACATGCACATACTCTCATTTTTCACAAAGTACCCAATAATTTGAGATATGTGTCAACACATACATTTTGGTTCTGGGCATTTAATGTGTGAAGTTTTTCTCCACCATCAATGTATAGTACACAAATTTATTGGACTTGCTTTTATCACATCACCTCCTCAAAGAGTTAATCAAGTTTATATTCCATCTATCTTTGCTTTTCACACAGATATGAAAGCAAAATCTCATTAAAATGCATTACACTTATTCCTGTGTTGCTGGGATTTCTCATTTACTCTTACAAACTTGGGTTATCACACTGATTATTGCTATAGAAATGTAACCAGAGACATCAAATGAAAAGGTGTTTTTCCCCCTGTGTTCAGAGTTCAGAATCTGAAATATAGTCGGTTTGTATTTTCTTTGATTATTAGCAATTTCAACACATTATAGGGATATCTCAAATGGCTGTGACAAATATCTCCTCTCTGATCTGGCCTGATTTGCTCCTAGAAACTTTAGGCAAACGATGCCCGGAAGGGAAACCTTCACTCTGCACTACTGGGCCACAAATAAGCAAATCAGAGCAGTATCCAACAGTATTACATGTGCAAATTCAGTACTACATTTTGTGGTCAAACACTTGGTAAAGCTTCCCAAATCAGTATTATCTTTCCCAACACAGCTTTAAAATGCAAGTTAAGAGACGAAGAAACAGATCGTTTAGTTTCATACCTGCGTATCTTAAAGAGAATTTTAACAATGTCAGTGCAGATGAAGACTAATCAAATCAGGCTGTTTGGAGTGTTAGTTTACTATTCTTCCTAACTTCCCCTACACTAACTAGTGCGCTCAGATGACAGCAGTGTCTGTCTGCTTTGCACGTTTGCAGCATACTAACTAGATCAGCTTTCCTCGCCATGAACTCATCTGTGACAAATTATCGACCGTTTAGTTTCTGCAAGCTGATTAGGCCCAGTACTAATGTCATGTTGTAGAACTTTTTGATCTCTAAATTTCAAATTATTTAAAAAATCCTCTGTCTTAAATTAAATTTGCATAATTCAATTTACAGATTGAGTTTAAAACTTTAAACCAAAGTTATTTACAATAGTACCCAATATCAAGAGGTAATGCTGTATTTGAACACTCTATCTATGAATCTGTCTCTATTTTGCTTGTTCAGTTTGTTCATTAGATTCCACATGTGAGTGAAATCATGTAGTACTTGTCTTTCTCTGAAAAAAAAGAAAAAAGAGAAAGAACTCATGATCAATAGTGTGGTGTTTGCCGGGGTGAGGGCATTGGGTGGAGGCGGAAGAGGGTATAAGGAGGATAATAGTAATGGAAAAAATGCAATAAAAATATTTTAAAAAGACGTAGTGCTGTAAAATGAAGCTCAAAATTTGTACCTCTAAATATTTTTAATATGTAATGGAGATTCTCACTTAAACCTTGTAAGTAATAAATTTATAATGAATTTAAAATCAATATATTTTAAATATCATGTTAATGGATAGAGTAATGAAGACTATTACAGAATAAGTACACTAATGAGGAACAAATCAACTATCTCTGTAGAGACATGAATTAAGCACAGCAAATCAAAGTATAAAAATAATTTTGATGTGTAACCATTTCTAGGTCTAAGGACTGTGGTTCACTTAGTTTAAGTACTTGTGAGGTTCACTTAAAAGTAGATGTTTTATTAGTAATAGGTACCATGTATTGAATCCTCATCGTTTGCAGGTTTGGGTGAAATGTTGCCCAAAACTTACCCTATATGGACCGCCCAGCAACCCTCTGAAAGGGCATCACTGTTATTCCCATTTTACAGATGTGGAGGTTGAAAGTTAGAGATGCTAAATAACTAACAGAATGTCCTATAACCCTGAAATGTCAGAACTGAGATTCAAAACCAGGTCTATTAGATGACAAAGTACACGTTTAGGAATCACTGTCCTATACTAATGATCCTAAGAGTATAATCTTCAGACAATGTAAAAATGCAGGCATCTTAACATTTGCGAATGGGTTAAACTACAGCTCACTGCCATTGCTGAATTTTGTGAGTTTTGTTCCATAGGAAAATACAAGCGAATACATACGCCGTGCCTCCCTTCCCTGCCACAAAGCATCTGCCTTTGAAGTCGCCGATCAGCTAGTTGGGATCTTAGAAGAGCATTTAGCAAAAGTTAAAATGTAATGCCAAACTTCATTGGCTGGATTTTTTATTAGATAAGGTAGAAATGAAAGCAGCAGGCAATTTAATTAGCAGTAATTTTTCTGGGCAAGTCATTACTTTGATGAACTTCAGAGCAATGTTTATGGCTCCTAATTAACCATGTTAGTCATTTGATTGAATAATCACTTTGGAAATGTTTCTACAATTTGATTAGAGTCTGACCTACTCTGACAGTCATAAATTAACTGATATCACTTTAGGATAACATGACTTTAGTTACTTTAGGGGAATAAAGTCCTCTTAGCCATGATTTTTCAGGCTTCTCTGGACAATATTAAAGACACCGATTTTAAAGATAGACTGGATTTCAACAACACTAGCCAAGGGTCTCAATTTTAAGAGCTATATGTTAATTTTATTCTCTCTAGGGTATAATAAGTAGTATTAAGAATTGACAAAAACACAATTGTATTTTCATGGTTTTTTCCCCTAAATTCCCATTCAATGTTTTATTTTGTTTGTTTTTCTGAAGTTAGATCCCAAGTTGGGCCTTTGGAAATGTATTAGAGGTTCTGGCTTTAGCCTTATTTATAAGTCATTAATTTATTATATTTTAAATAGTATACTTTAAATATTACAGGTGAATAAATATTATAGAGTAAGTACAGCAGCATCAAGAAAACAGCAATTATATATGAATATCAATGGAATTATAGATCAAATTTTATCTGATATTAAATGTCTAGTTTTGCAGGATTATGCTTATTTTGTATTATGTTAGAGCACACTTATAAAATGTTCCTTCAACTTTGAATAGTGTTTTTTTATTTTTTATTTTTTCCGGAAATGCTTGTGTTTTTTTCTCTTTCCCTCTTTTCTCCTCCCGTGGGGAGGAAAGACTATAGTTAGTCACACACTTGTATATAATAGAGTTTAGCCTATATGTTTTCCTCTGGTTGCCTGCAGAGCCAGCCAGCTGTTTTTGCGGCCACACTCCAGCTGGGTAGTGTCCGTAAAAGTATTTTGTGGCAGTGTGTCAACATTGGTACAACAAAATGCTTGCCTCTAAGCAGCTGCTGAGCTAATGGCAGAGTCTCTAACACTGTCCCTTCCAGACCCAGCTGCTTTGAGGGACTTTGTGACTGGCAATCAATCAAAATAACATTAAAAATTACATCGAAGTACCACTGGATAAAATATATTGCTATTTGGTAACCCAGAAGATCAGCTACACTGCCACCCTATTATAAGTCTGATATCAGGAAACAAGGTTAACTCTACCTTTTGTAGGGTCAGAATTGCATACTACATAGTACTTTATATAAAGAAGGTGTGGTGTAATACAATGTCTGATAAGGAGTTTGTTTGTTTTTTTTTACTGTTTTTAACTGGTAAGCTATTGATTCCTACATACTTTTAAATGTTATTGTTATGGTGGATTGTCCCAAAATTTTTTTGACTAAAACCACATTTGCTAAACTTTTTTTCCTTTGGGGGAAAAAAAAAATGTCTTGTAATTTGGTTGGCATTCATCAACACACAAATTTAAAACTAAATGAAATAGACTTTAAAAATGGAACATTCCAAACCAGTGAAGGATGACACTTGGGCCAAATGGTGCTAATTATCTACAGCATGACAGTCCTTGGATGGATAGTGAAAAGGAGAGGTGGGTCTTCAGATTCCCATTCATCTGAATGCTCTTCAGTACTTGTGAGGCCATGTGCTCACCGCAGCAGTAGGAAAAAGGACATATTCTTATAGTAAATAGTACATTTACCATGTGCATTTTATAAATTTATTTTTCATATGTTGTCTAAAACAACGTTAGTGATACCTACTGAAGATAGAATTAACTTGATCACAAGTATTTATACCTTCCTATAGAAGCTATATGTGTATTATATGCAGCATTGGGCCCGGGTTTGTGGGACCTGAAACTTACAAAATTTGCGGAACCTTCTTAAAGGAAAAGAAAATGAAACGGCATATACAGAAATTAGTAGGTTTCATGGCTCAGAAGAGACAGACTCTCGAAAGTACAAGAGTCCTAAAATTTAAAACATCATTGGTTTCACCTGAATCCACCTCTGATTATATAAGTGACATTTTAGATTCAGAATCAAAGAATTTTTCACTCTCAAAGAGTTTAGATAGCACCTGTATTTTATGTAAAGATCAACACAAAATAGTGTGCCTAAAATATATAACTTAATTAGCAATAAATGAAGGACTTGAATTTTAATCTGTCTTATAATCCATATTTCTTTTCTTTTCTCCATATCTAAGCTGCTAAACATATTAAGTACACAGCTATCACTATGGCACAAGTTTAACTATTAACCAAGTTTATTTTCTCAGTGAGGAGTTAACTTTGTGTTATAGGTAACGCCTTCCTCTTAGAGTAACAATGGTGTTTGCTATGAACTTTTTGGGTTTCAGCTTTATAGCCTTCTCAGTTTTGAACATGACCTGTGAGTTTAACAAAATGAAAAACCAGTCATGCTTTTATCTGGGGAGAAAAAAATAATAGTAACCGTTAACTGGAGTAATTTGAAAAGATTTAGCAATTTTCCTCTTTTTGTAATAATTTCTATCCAGTGTTCATGAAATAAGCTGGGAATTAGTTTTTGTTGCTTTTTGCCACGGGATAATACACATTTAGTCCATAAGTGGTCAGAAACATACTTTGACTTTTGACGGGTTTTCAAGGACAGCATCGTACTCACATGGGATCTCAGGTGGACCCAGCCTTTAACGAGATTAATGTGATGCAACTTTGAATTCCCACACCTGTTCAAGAGAATCGGCTCAGCATCCTTCCCTTTCTTGTGTGTGGGGGCCCTGCCAGCCATGGTCATGTGGCCCACGGGTTCCCCTCGTGGAGACTCGGTGTCGTTTTCTGTCACTTCCTTATCTGCACTCTGTCCGCGGGTAACAGTGTGCTTTCAGCTGCAGACCTCTCCGTGACCGATGATGTTTCTCCTCTTTCAGAAGTGCCTAGCTGCCACTCCATTTACATGAGGCAAGAAGGCTTCCTGGCTCATCCCAGCAGAACAGAAGTTAAGTTTTCCATGATTGAATTTTTTGGTAAACACTTGTCAAAATCATCAGACATCCAAAGGAGGCAGTCAATTAATCATTATATTTTATGAGGAAAATACTTATGTTCCCATAACCATTATTTTTTTAACTTTTATCTTTTTAAAGTAAAATGAAGATTTTTCAGGTCAGAATATCATGTATTTGGTTAGCATGAGTCATGTGCATATAAATAGCAGAAAAGTGGATTTCTGTGTTCCTTTTTTTTTTTTGCCAATAACCACATCCTTTTTAAATAGAACATGTGCTTTATAGATTACCCCACATTTACTGCTCTTTATTGAACTCTATAATCAAGGAATTTTCAGTTTTGCTTTACAGACCTACTAAGTCAGTAGATTTAAATGTATAGTGGTGGGCAAAAGTAGGTTTGTAGTTCATATGGAAATAATACAAATAAATAGTACAATAATAAATAATACAGGAATAAACTCTACATTTCATGTACTCACAACTATAAACTACTTTTACCCACTCCTCTATTTGCTTTAAAATATCCTGGATCTTACATTTTTGGACAATAGTTAAGAATAGAAATCCATATAAGAGAACTGGAGAGAGAGTTTTTATAGCGATGTGTTTATGGCAAACGTGGTGGGAAAGCTTTGATCAAAGGGACTTAACGCGGGCAAAGAAAAGAATAGAAATGATTTTTATCTGGATATGGTCCACATTAAAGTATTCCTGGGGATTTGTACATGTTTCTTGATGTAAACAATATATTTTCAGTGAGATGACTTAGATGCATCCTTTTAGGTTTGGTCTGATATTGGTTGTTTTGTATAAATGATATTAATAGAAGTAAGTCCCTGTGTTTAATAGATAGTATAATGAGCTGGTGAATCCAAAATACTTGAGCCCCAAACGTCTGCCCATGTGCAATGCAGTTACTATTGCAACCGTCATTGATAGTATGTACCCTCAGCAGAAACCAGTACATTTGAGAAATAAAATCACGACATTGAGATTTCTCCTTTGTGTTAAAGACACCAGTTAAATAAAGGTCCACAGTCAAGGATATTTCAAGGAGAAAATGATTTTGTAAAGCTGTCCATTTATTTTGCACTTTTTTCTGTGCACTTACGGCAAAAAAGGAAAGTTTTTTAAAAATGTATTTTTTTTAACTACCTTGGCTCTTGACAGTGAAAACATGAGGAGGCTAGCTTAGCTATTTCTCCAAGGAAGTAAGGGGTTAAACCGTATCTGTTCCGGTTTACCAGGGCAATAATGCAAGGTAAATATCAGCAATGCACTTTGATTGCACCTCACCTCATTGAATCACGAAAACTTGGAAGAAAACAGGAAAGGAGGTGATATGTTCTAAATCCTAGGTTTGCCGTGTCCATGTGAGCTCTGTGCTTGGGTTAGTAATAATATTAATAGCCAGCTCCCATGTATCATGGTATGTTAGGCACTATTCTAAACTTTTATATATTAAGTCATTTAATCCTATATAAGGTAGATGGTTGATTGTTATCCCCATTTTGCAGATGAGGAAACTGAGGCGCAGGAGTTAAATGACATGTCGAAGGTCACAGAGCAGAAACATGGCAGTTATTTTCTACCTCAATTTTTGTGTTAATGATTCCATTTTAAACTGTTGGTGAGCTTTATTTCCATTGTGATTAAAGGTATCTCATCTTCTCCCACAGGCTGTATGTTTGAAAAGGGCCCCAGGCAGTTTTATGATGACACCTGTGTTGTCCCAGAGAAATTCGATGGTAGGTTTTTCACTGTGTTCGAAGTTGGGATTTTTGTGGTGGGAGTGGAGAGATCACTCTGGCCTCTCTAGAAAACAGTCAACATTCCTGTTTAAAGATTTATATGTGTGTCATTTATGATGCACTCAACTCTTTCTAAACTTCACCTTTTATTCATTCTCTTTCCTTCCTCCATTAAAAAGCTTTTGCTTCTGTCCCCTAAGAGATCTCATTTTTAGAGACATCACTAGAGTGTCTTTCTTGTGGAGCTTTGCGTAGCGTAAGAGGGGGCTTTCCATTGCCCTGCTGAGCTCGTGCAGCTTGTTGTTCGAGATTTATTGAAAGCTGATCCCATAATTAACAAAGCAGAACAGAAAGCATGCTACTGTGGATGCAGAGATGACTAATGTGGCCTCTTTCCTCTGACTGTTCATGAAGAGATGCATTATGGAACACGGGACCAACATAGCTGCCCATTTGGTTAGTGACTGTTAGTCCTTTTTTGTTTTTTTCTGGGAAGATGTTCTTTACCAATGTGGCATTACTTTGTAATTGTTTGAAAGGGAGTTGGGAAACCATTCCTTTTTTTATTGTCACTCCCTGTTGCAGTGAGAGGTCTCAGACATTAGAAAGGGGTGTTAGAATCTTCTTTTCTTAACAAGGATGGCAGAAGTTGGCATCTAGAGGAAGCTTGGGTGAAAACTGAACAGTTAATTGATTTAGTGGTTCTTCAGAACGGCCTCCATATTTCCTGCTTTGATTGTTTAACAGGAAATGAGCCGGGGGCCTTCTGATTAGCCGACGGCATAAACTTTGGGGATCATGGTCCTAACGACTTTGTGGCTCTCAGAAGCTTTTAATTGTCATTATTTAAACAGCAAAGTCATACTCACATTGCTTCTCAATCTCCAGTTAGTGGCATGTAGACTCCTCTGTTCTCTAGGTTTTTGCTAGTCTTATGCTTCTCAGAAGGGATGCTAAGTCTTGGGAAGATCTGTTTCCTTTGCCTTCCTTTAGGTTGCTAAATTCATTCAAGGTCATGAGGTTAGCACTCTAATAGGGGACTTTCTGTAGCTTTATTTTACAATAGATGTTAGTTTTCAGCTTTGAGTCTCAGAGGCATGATCTGTGTTATTTTTAACCATTAGTAGAGCGTCACAATTCTTAAAATACAACCTTTTCTCTTGAGACAAAACATAAAGCCTTTACTTCCTGGAATGACCTTTATCGTTTCATTCAGTACTAGTGAGCTTAACGTTTGAAGAAACCCTGGTGATCAGTATGGGCATATAAGGAAGAAAAATAGCTCAAAACCGTAGACAGGGTTATGCTGTAATCTTACAGGCCAATGTCATATTAATGTTTAGGGCTGCTGACTGTCTTAATTAGTCCCTTTGACTTTTAAATATTCCTCAATTTTATACTAGGAAAACATTTTTTGGAAGATAGTACAAGTATATATTTTGTAGAGAGTAGAGAACAAGAACAAAGAGTAACAAAAGGTTATATTTTCATTGCACAAGGCCAGGACAGTCAGTCACATTTATAGCCAGAAGCAATCTAGATATTATAAAATTTGACAGGGTTTCACTCTGTCTGCATAATTGCACAAGTTTTTCACAATTGTCCACTGCCCCCATGAAAAATGTGTAAATCTTAGAAGGAAAAACAGTTAAATAAAACTGTCGTTGAAATCAATATGAAGAAACATTTCTGTATGATCTAGCTTAGACCAAAACAATATGATTTTTAGCAGCTACTGACAATAATTTTACTTTGGTTTAGGTTTTTAAAGTGTTCTTTCCGTAATTATTTTCAGGGTGTATCTCTGTTTACTGACCAAAGGAAAGATTTTTTTTAAAAGCTAGTGATTTGGTCTGTTTTATTGGTTTGTTTTATAATTCACACTTAGTATGCATAGATGAGCTTGAATATATTGTTTCTGAATTGTTTATTTAGTGGAGAAGAGAAATTCATGCGTTAACAGTGATCTACTCATGGGGCCCGCAATATAACCAATTTCACGTATTTTAAAGAAAGTATGCAGGAGATACAAGTAAATAGTAGTCTTGAACTGAGTTTTTGTTTGCTTGTTTGTTTATTTGTTTTTGATTTTGTTTTTTGGTAAAACCGAGAGATCTGACCAGATTTATACCAGAAGCATTTCAACAGTAACACCCTTTTGCTGTAGTTGCTTTCATTGATTCTTCCACTGCATATGAGTGTCAAATAAATGTGACAAACCTTTCTTGCTTAGAAACAACTGTACTTGAACAACAATTAAAAAAATAAAAAGTATATATACATTTACCAGAAGCTCTGGTGTTTACATTTTTTAATTGGACTTTTTGTAAAAGCGTAGCAAGTTATATTTAAGTGAGTGAAACACAAGAAATAAAGATGTAAGAGAATTTTCATTTGCTGCCGTTGACACAATGGCAGTGCCAGTATGAAGGTGGAGGAAAGATGGTGTTGTGGGGATCCCCACGCCCTGAATTGCCCTGAGATTTCCCTAATTTATGTAAAGTATTCATGACTTAACTCAGAGTTTAAGCTGCTATTAAACTTGCTTTAACATATTTGCCTTAAAATATGCACGTTTTTCATGTGCAGGTCAATGAGATATTTACAAACTGCAGTTTGCAGAATTTAAGTTCTACAAATAAAATACCTAGAGCTTAAAATGGATTCCTCCATCTTCAATGTTGCTCAGAACAGCAAGTAATGTTATTAACAATAAAAACAAAGAAGTGTGATTAGATGCTATGGTTTTTGAAGAAGTCATTGAAAATATAAGCAATATAAATTTTGTATAAGTAAATGACATTCATGGGTTTATTCAGCACCTATATGCATTTCTTTTGCCCCTTATGTGTTATATATAATTGTGTGTAAATTTGAACAGATTTCTGGTTTTTATTCAACCCCCTAAGTGTTTTAAATCCACATCTAGTGGTAACATTTTTCATAGAAACCCATAAGGTACTTGTGGTTTAACCATTTAACATTGGTTAAGTGTAAATTTATGTAAATGTTGTATTGCTAATAATAGAAACTTTTTTTTTTTTTTAATTTAGGAGACATCAAACAAGAGCCAGGAATGTATCGGGAAGGACCCACGTACCAGCGGCGGGGATCACTTCAGCTGTGGCAGTTTTTGGTAGCTCTTCTGGATGACCCTTCAAATTCTCATTTCATTGCCTGGACTGGGCGAGGCATGGAATTTAAACTGATTGAGCCTGAAGAGGTGGGTTTAGTAGATTTGGGTTAGGAAAATCAGATATGTTATAATATAAAGAAACATTATGTGATTAATATGCCAAATATATGGCTTTTTAAATTTTAAAACTTTAGAGAAACCTTCCAAATTTGAAGGTGGGTAAATGGGGGGAAATGTGTACATTTAAAATAAAATGAGCATGTTCCCTGCTTGCTCCAGTTCAATACCACCCCTCAGAACTGATGTTGGAAATCCACCAGAGCATCATTAGCGTAAGCCTTTATTCAGGAACACGAGGCTTGGGAAGTCTCTGAAAGAACATTTAAGTTTGGGGCGTGTGATGGTCTTTAAGGGATAGCGGGGACATCTGTGAGGTCCGTTTCAACTAGTTTTGGGTACGGAGGAATTGTTCTTGCAAATTGGCAGTCATTATTCGGACAATCTTGATTTTATTAAGAAGGTTGGAAGGTAATATTTGGAGATCAAAGGGTCTGTAATAGGGACTAGGGAAGAACAGCTGTGGGGGATGAAGCCATGCAAGGGCCACAGTGGGAAATGTCCACTCCTTCATTCTCTCTTAGGAGACACAGGTTTGGTAGGCACGTTGCTTCCCTTTGCTTGTTGGTGACATGTGTTTCAAGTCAGCGGGGTGCTGCACACTTCATTGGAAGGTAGGGGTGAAGCTCAAAGCTCACCATAATTCATAAGAAATTAACAAAGTGAGAGGACTCTGGATAGAGGTAATATGGGTAAATGGAACACACATTCAACCAACTGTTCGACTATCTCTGCCACCACCTGTCTGTCACCCACCACCATACAAATGGAGTACGTTCCTTAAGAACCCAGTGCCTTCTTTTTTTCCAGGACTAATTTTAGGTTTAAGGTTTCTGTTGCTAGCGTTTTGGACCCAATACAGAATGGTGACTGTTAGATGAAATGTTTTCTTATTAGAGGTGCTTTCTCTGCTATCATTAAAATTGACTTTGGTTGACATTAGCCAGGAAAGCAGTGAACGACTTGCAGCTAACATACCTATTTAAGACTGATCATATTGACTAGAGTCTAAACACCTCAGAAAGGTCAAAAAATTCAGTAAGATATGCAGCTGGTTTTGAGCCTAAAGTGATTAGTTTCGTATAGACTGGACATCTACAATCTAAGCTAATGGGCCTTATGATACCATGTATTCAGTCACAACGAGATAATATGTTCGAATGTGAAGCTAGAAGATAAGTTCACATTGCTTATTAAGGTTTAGAAGACTATCTGATTCAAATATGTATTGAGAGCATAATGAAACAGAGAAGCTGGTTAGCACAATCAATTCTCCAAGTCATAACTAGTGGCACTAGAGGGTTAGCTTAGCAACATTACCCTTGCCCTACACCCAGCACACACATACAGCGGGCTCAATATCAGAATTTGAAAGTATCGGTTATCTAGTATGGGCTAAATATTTGGGTGTTTGAATTTCGTACTGTGGCTAAAGCTTCATTTGTCAAAGGAAATTAGTTTTTATGTAGATGTAATTAAAAGATGTAAGTGTAAAAACTGTTCAATGAGAAGTGTAGCAAGCGAGACTGGGAACACTTAACATTAAGTAATTTGAAAGCCCTTTAACATGATGAGAATATGTGCTCTTTACCTCATAAAAGATGTTAATAATCATTGTGAGAGATGGTACATGCTACAACTGAGTATATTCAATAGAAACTTATATCAAACAGTTATATATTTCCTTCCATGTGTGCTTAAAATAAAGTTGAGTAGAAACAGATTTTTAATATTTTTCTATATATGTGTTAACTTAGGGGAAAATGCTGAATTATGTCAGTAATTATTAATCTATTCAGAAGAGTAAAATTCTCTTTTTTTAGTGTTTTAAAAATTGTATTTATTTGTTTTTAGAGAGAGGGGAAGGGAGGGAGAAAGAGAGGGAGAGAAACATTAACGTGTGGACTGGGCCCACAATCCAGGCCCGTGTCCTGACGGAGAATCGAACCTTTCCTTTCGCAGGCAGGCACTCAATCCACTGATCCACACCAGACAGGGCCAAGAGAGTAAAACTTCCTATGCAAGTGATTAACTTATTTACATAGCAGCTGTGGACTTTTTTGATCAGGTTTAAGTTAAGTAAAAAACTTGACCAGAAGACCATTAAGTTCCATCAACTTCTGAATTTCTGTGATTTTTCTTTTCCTATGCAAGGAAGAAATAACATGACATCTGTTCCATACAACAAACCAGCGTTTAAACACCTTGTCTGTAGCAGACTCTCAGCGTGGAAAAGGGCTGGGGAATTCAGAGGCAGCCGATCATTTCCGAATACTAACCGCCTGAATGGCAGCTGTGCAGCGAGCGCTGTGTGTCCCGGGGCCTTTGTTAAAAACGTGACATCCCATTCTGATCGCTGCATTTGTTCGCCGTTGCAATTGCTTCCCTCCGGCCATGGCTTTGCTGTTTGTTTATCAACTTTAGAGAGTGTTTGTGAAATTTCTGCCTCCCGAGTGGCCTGTGCGCACCCTCTCCCTCCAGTACGCAGAGGATTCTGGGGAGCCTGTGTGAGCACACTCATGAACAGTAGCTGTTGGGATTACGCACGGGTTCCATTTCTTTACATTTCTTCTTGCAGTTTAAAATGACACCTAGTGAGACCGCAGACCTGCGCTTGACTATCTGCTCACTGTGTTTGGGAAACTCAAGCGAGCACATACGCCTC